>VKOC01008994.1:0-18861 GCA_009364415.1 Spea multiplicata | reverse complement strand
CGAAAAAATAATCGACCAACTAATCAATTATTAAAATAATCGTTAGTTGCAGCCCTACATGCCATGGAAGCTATGAGATTTTGTTTTTGTTGGTGTATATGTGAGTTTGCATCAGTGAATCTGTAGGTTGGACTTATTTTTACCATCTTGCAGGAGTTTGAAGAATAGAGGCAATTGGAGAGACCAATATTAGCAGATGATGAGAGATTCTATTAGAATCTAAAATGGTAAGAAAATCATGGGGTGGAAAAAACAATCAGCAACACAATCAAATGTCTTGCACATACCCCCTTACATATCATTTCCAGATTATTGAGTCCAGCTAACTGTTAAAAATCTCTTTGCTCAACAGGCTCAAACATATAGAATAAGTAGTAGGAATTTTATTGATTTAATCCCAACAGGTTTTGCATGAATGAAATGCAATGGATGGATGAGTAAGCAGCCCTGGCCCTTTAAGAACATGACCATCAAATGACAATGTGCAACAAAACTTATCCAGATGGAAGACCAGTCCAGGCCTCTACATCCTCTGCAGGAGATTTAGAGTGTCTAATGAAGTACAGTGCCCTCCACTAATATTGGCACCCTTGGTAAATATGAGCAAAGAATGATGTGAAAAATTGTCTTTATTGTTTAACCCCAATATGTGTTCAGCAACATCTCCTGAGTACAGTTATACCACCCATGGGTTTGTTCAGTTGTTTGCGGTTATACGGCCACATTTAGGACAAGAACAATTACGGTTTTCAAATTTTGACATGATCTAATTTTGCTCACATGCCTTATTTGGGCCATCTCTGAACACTGCCAATTCAATTTACAATGTTAAACCATATATTTTTGAAAACTAGGCACTGGGGGTATTTTAGCCCTATTCATGTACTACTTTTGCCGCCAGCCAATTTTTGTGGTAGTATATTTTGTGTTTTTTTTACTTCACAAACACATTGCACTTTAAGTATGAATTTCCAGTCCCTTGTATATGCCAGGGCCAAACAACACCCTTATATGTGTTTAGCAACATCTCCTGCATACAGTGATACCACCCATGCATACGGTTGTCAGATTGTTTGGGAGCTAAAAGACCACATTTTGGAGGTGTACAATTTTGAATTTTGACATCCCTTCATCTATGTCCTATTTGGGACATCTTTGAAGCTGCCTCCATGAAACAATATATTTTTTCAAAACAAAACAGCTCAGGGTATTCCAGATCCTAGTATTTACCTCTCCACCAATTCTACCACCAGCTTTTGTCAATGTTTGTGGTATTAATTTGTGTGTGTTTTTTACACAGATTCAACTTCAGGTATGATACCTGCAGCTGTTTTACATGTTGCTGAATGCCTGGATATTGAAGTATTACACGGCATGTCACTTGTCACAAGGGGTGAAACGTATATTCTGTAAGAAGTAAATTATTGGCAATATAAATAAAAATAATAATGTATACCTTTATCTACATAGCACTCCTGACAATGTGCATCCATAAGTGCTTACAACAAGTACAGGCATGCCCTGTTATTTAAGCAAGATAGGCAGCTGCCTATTGCTCCAAGTCGCTGTTGACTCTCGTAAGTGTAGCACATGTAACATCTGAAACATAGCTGGCTTTGGTTCAACCTTACTACAGGCTTATACAATATCAGTTCTTCACCCTTCAAAACAACTATCTATGGTGATGTCTTAGACTTAGGAGGGCTAGCTCATTTTAGCGTGGGGCAAGTGAAACATATTTCTCCAAGTTCCTGTGCCCACCAGTACTTACACACGCACTCTTGAATTGACACACACTTACTCACATGACTAGCATGTAGATTGTTTTCCAAGCTCCTGCCTCTTAGAGCTTGCAGGTCTGATTTGGACGTATCCTAAGTATTTGGGTGGTCCCTTTAACCACACACAGAGAACGAAATATAGGCAAAACTATTTCATAACACACTTGATATATATTTTATATAAACTTAAATTCAAACGATTAATACATTAATAGATACAAGATTGTCAGTGAAATAAAATAAACTATACATTTTTATGTCTGCTTATAGGTCATTTAAAGCAAAACAGCAATCTTTTACAGATTTGCAATTCTGCATATATCGTGTTTTGGATTTTATGGATTTATGGTTATCATTTTGCACTAGTTTTTTCAGGAGTTGTTTGTGATATCATGTAATTGGTCTTTTTTTTATCTGTAAACTTGTGGTATTTTATGTCTTTGTTATTATATGGTGTGTCTCCTAAAATGACAATTTAAGCTGGCAAAGAGTTGTGGGTGCTGCAGCTGACTATGCTCAGCATTAACCTAAAGGGGGGTTTTCATTCTGGTGTATGTTGACACGAGTAGGTCCTGTAATGATGATCCAAATTCCATGGGGTATTATCTAAGACATTCTCAGGACCAACATGGCTTTGGTGTCATTTGCCTTAGTTAATTAAGTGTGAAAGACATATTATATACTTTTGGTACCGACTGTATATTATTGCATAACAGCAGGTTGTTTGCTTTAGTTGTTCACCAGAGAAGGCAAACAAAAATTTCCCTGACATTTTCCACTTTACTTCATGGCTTCCCATGGATCAAATAAAAGAATGGCTACAAGTGATATTGTTTCTGGGATCAGCACCTGCTTCTTAGCAGTTTTTCAGGGTAAATTAAAATAGGAAGTGACTATAAGAAAATAGCAAAAGCATTGGTTCTGCCCATTTCCACCATAAGAACAATAACTAAGAAGTTACAGTCAACTGGAATTCTATCAACGCACTGTGAAGTGGATTGTTTGAGAGGCCAAACAATCGCCAATGATCACAGCTGGAGAATTGCAGAAGCTGGGGTCAGAAAGTCTCCAAAGCTACAATCAGACGTCACTTACATCACCACAAGTTGTTTGGAAGGGTTTCAATAAAAAAGCCTCTGCTCTCATCCAAAAACACGGGATCTGTGGCGAATTGTGGACATATTGTTGTTATAGCAAAATACAGTGGCAAGAACCTCTATCCAAAGACTTTGTACACTATAGATATATGTGTCCATGACTTTGCTACTAATTTTAACCCCTTCAATCACTGTGGTTTTTGGTACCTCAAGTCCCGGAGCAATTTTGCCTTTTTTGCGCTATGTCGGTTCAGCGATTATTCTCTTTTCCTGTGAATACTGTACCCATGTAAACTATATATTGTTTTTTCAATGGAGAGATAGAGCTTTCATTTGATGCCATAGTTAGACGATTAGCTGAAAAATTAGAATGAGAAATTTAGTAAAAACTAGCGAAAATTTGAAAAAAAAACACCCCTCTGAAATATTCCCTCTGAATCCTCACAAAATTAGGTCAAGTGATGGAAAATCCCCTTCAACTTTATCAATTCAGGTGTCCTGATTTCAGAAAAACCTAATTTATATAGATGTTCCATACTTTCCCAGCACTTATAGGAAACATACTATAAGATGTAAGATTATTCGTAGAATTTTTATGCTTATGGCTTAACGAGTTTGGTGGTTGGAACGGGGGCAGGAGGGTTATAATGGATAGATGTTGTGTTAGAGCAATGGGATGTAAGATTTTTTTAAAATTTTATTATTTTATTATCTTTTATATATATTATATATATATATATACATATACCGTGGGAGGAGACATAGAAATTGAAAGTAAAAGTCTCCTCAGAGAAGTGAGGAGCAGGGGAAAGAAGTAAAGCTGTGGCTGCCGTTTTAGTCAGCACTGTGGGATTCTCTCCCCCAGCACTGAGCAGCAACAGTCTGTGGGCCTCTCTCACCCCACACAAACACCAGGGGATAGGGGAAAAGCTTCAGCAAGGAGTCTGCTACTGAGACCAGAGAGATCATCCCAGCTCCACTGTGCAGATTGGTCCCAGTTCTCACTGGATCCCTGATAAACAAGCCAGCCCTTACACATCAGCTTTGCTGGCCTATCTCTTAACTATATTTGAATAAATGTAGATTGTTGTACCATACTTAATACATTTAAGACATCTCCTGAAAATAAGCCATAGTGGGCTCTATTGACTTGCATGGTTGAATGCAGCACCTGTAT
Source organism: Spea multiplicata (assembly GCA_009364415.1). Lineage (NCBI taxonomy): Eukaryota > Metazoa > Chordata > Amphibia > Anura > Pelobatidae > Spea > Spea multiplicata. The sequence goes on along the minus strand of VKOC01008994.1, from coordinate 14,806 downwards.
TCAACCTGCAGGCAAAACCCAGAGTTCTCAGGAGGGTCTGGAAAGACTTGCTTGGATGCTTGTTTATTTTTGTAAAGGATGCTGCAAGTCTCTTGGAGCGGCACTTGTCACAGGGCGTCTTGGGGGGGTTGGTGTTGCTGAATGCCTTGCTATCGAGGAATTTCGGTATCCATCACCATGCAATATATGTGTTAGAGTCTGCCAGAGACCCCAACTGAGTCACTCACCGGAGTACCCGCTAACCACTGGTGCTGAGTCTGGTGCCTCTTCTTCTGCTCCTTCCTTCACTGCTTCCCGAATGGCTGGTCCTTTGCGCACACTCCAAAAACGTTATTTGTCCCCGAGTGGTGATGACGGGGAACACGCTTGGTTGATGTTGTGCAAGTTTAAAACCCAGCACTGAGTATTACTCAGTGCTCCGCTATTGTGCCATATTGAGCTCCTCCACTGCTTGCAGATTGTTTCCTCTTGCTGATTTCTGTGAACCTGAGCCTCACTATATGTCATGAACTGGGTCTATACAGATGACTGTAATGACCCAGAGTGCCCAAAGATTGTGTTCAGGAGTTATTGTGCAGTATGGGAGTTGGACAGGGCCTGGAGCAGGGCGACTTCACTCTCCTGGTGGGCATTTAGGGTTGCGCAGCCACATACCAGGGCCCTGACATAGCAGCAGAACAAAGCAGAACTTAGAGATATCCTGCAGGCACCCTGGAGCAGTCATGAAACATAGCATTATAACCTCACAATATGGTGGATGTTGACATCTGGAGAGGCCACACAGGGCCCCTGCTGAAGAACCCAATGTTGCTTAATGCCTCAATTGTAGATCACTTTCTACACCTGTTTAAAGTAATGAGATACAAAAAACAAAATACTGTCTGCACTTCTCACCCTAATAAAGTTGGCAACAAATATATAAACATAATATAAATGAGAGGTTTTGGTTATATGAATTGGCCAAAGCATAATTAAACTCACCGCCACGTCAAGGCACACTCTCAATAGGGTGAGAACCTACTCTTACCTCCTACATAGTGGGCACCGAAATTTTTTCTTTAAAGTAATGACATGCCAGGCACGTCAATTGTCACCAACGAGATGTTTTTCGGCAGGCCCGGACTGGGACAAAAAATAGGCCCGGGCATTGAAGCCTGAGCAGCCCATATTTATTTATTTATTTATTGTTAAAGCCCACCCTTCATGTACCATCTTTGCATTTAATCATTCACACAAATCATTAACACATTCATTAATGCAGTCTCACAAATCATTCAATCGGGCAATTCATCTCACCATGAATTCCATTAATTTCATACGCATTCACAGCAATTCATGCACACATTTATTCATTCATTCTCCATACGCATTTTCAACTAACCACCTCTCTTCATCTTACTGCCCCTTCTCACTATGTTCCCACTTTTTCACTAATGTACCCCCTTCTCCACTTCTCAAATATGTATCCGCCCCTCTATCTATCCCTCTCCCCCCTTTCTCAACTATCTAACCCCCTCTGCCCCTTCCACTGCACCCCCACATCCTTGTTATGGAACATATTTAATTATATAATATATATAATAATAATATAATATATAAAGTTAAAAAAACTTTATTTAACATGGAGGATGTTAAATAAAGTTAAAAAAACCCTGATGTTTTAATTTAAACCCTTTGCGGCCGCAGACCCGTAAGGCCGGCCTTGGTGGGGACTTCACAGCCCCTTAGAGTGGCGGACCCGGCCGCAGTTGCGGCGGGCTTAAGGGGCAGATGCCCCTTATGCCCTGCGTTAATGCGGCCGTAGATAGGGTAGGGGCCTGGAGCTGTAGCTCCATCAGCCCCTAAGTCAATGCGGCCCTGCCGTGGCCCGGCCCACCGGACAAATGCCCGGTGTGCCCGATGGCCAGTCCGGGCCTGTTTTTCGGTGATGTTTCGTTGTAACTGCGGGGTACTTACCTTCCGAACCGCCGTTCTACTGAAACCCCTCGACGCCTGTAGCCGCTGGCAGGTTTCCTGAACACAGACTGCATGGACTCTGGCTCTGTGTACACGTGTGCCACCGTGTGGCCTCTTATAGGCACTTATGCGTTCCAAGCCTCTGTTTCATGCGGGCGGGAAATGCAATTTGTATGGCTTCTGATCTTGGCTGTATTTGACCCGGCTTGTTTTTGATTATCCTGTCCTCGCCTACTCCTGGCTTCGGCTCCGTGTAACGACTACTCTTTTGCCTGCTGCAACCAGTATACTGCTCTGCTCCTATACCGGTGGATGATACCAAGTTCCTGCACTGCTGGTCCTCTAGCCGTGACAGTCATGAAGGGATTAAAGAAGCACTTCCCTTGATCCAGAATCCTTCCCCACCCCAAACTACTTTTCTCTAACTCTCTGCTTGACCCTCTGCAAGGGTCTGGTTGACAAAGGGTCACTACTCTCTGCTTATACCCTTGGACCTTTCGGCAGCCTTTGACACGGTTGACCCCCCCCATGTAAGCCTTTCATGCTCAAATCACGCCTCTTTTACTGTACCACGTCTCCTTTTATGAATTTTGTTCTTCACCCCTACCATTCTCTGTTAATATTTCTCGGTGCTCAGTTTTAGGGCCTTTACTCTTCTCTATCTACACCTCCTCCTTTGGGCAACTTTCTTTGGTTTCCATTAGCTATGCACTGCTAACACCCTAATTTCCTCTTCTGACTTTTCACCTGCTATTCTAACACTGCTGACCAACTGTCTATCTGGAAATGCATCATAAAAGGTGTGCTATTACATGCATCTCCAAGAGTGAGTTTCTAGTTATTCTGTCATCTCCTCTCCATAATTCCTAACATCTCAACCACAGGAGAAACTTTAATATACCTAAAAGGGTGTGTGGAGATCAACATAAAATATATACCTGTATCTAGTAAGTCTTTACTGAGAGAGTGAAGCAGCATTGCTGTGGTATGGGCTTATACAGTAGAGGAAGTTAAACATGCATGGCATAAACATAAAGGTACCGGCCTTAGGGGTGTGCGACCTGTGCGGCCACACAGGGCGCCGTGGCAACAGGACTTAAATTAAAACATCGAGTTTTTTGGTTTTGTTTTTTAACTTTATTTAAATAAAGTTTTTTTAATTGTAACATGGAGGATGTTAAGTAAAGTTAAAACAACAAAAAAAACCTGGTGCTTTAATTTAAGTCCCCCGCAGGGGCGCCGAGCGGTTGCTCGTAAAGTTTTCAGCATTCTCCGTGACTCCTTCGCGGTGCCAGAATTTCGTGCTGAGCACCGAAATATGATGTTATAGAAATCTTATACTGCCAACCAACAAGTGTCTTTTGAGAAAGGGTCTTCATTGCAGCAAGATACTTTGTCAAGGACTTTCAATGTTTTTACCAGCTGCAGAGTCAAGATGCACACATTACAAGATCACACATCAATGTACACCTTTCGGAAACAAATGCAAAATATGCAAATGAAACCCAATCTGGCTCACCTGTAACATAAAGACAGGAAATAAAAAAAAATACAAAAATGCCAACAAAGACGATTAAAATGGCAAAATTGGTAAATGAGAAACTGATTGCTAAGGAGAGTAAAACTAATCCCAAACTGTATGTAAATGCAAAAATGTAAAAACAGAAATTCTTGGATCTTTGCTATCGGATATGGAAAATTTGATTACAAACCAGATATTTTTAATATTTTTTTTCTTCTGTTTACACCAAGGAAGAACTGATGGCTGATCCCATGCTGGTTGATTTTAGGAAACTGTTGCAACAAAAATGGGATTGGCTAACACAGGAAAAATAGTTTAAGCAATACACTGTTCAGGTAGACAAGGCTCCAGGGACAGATGGTATTCACCCAAGGGTACTTAAGGAGCTAAACCCAATTCTGACCAGACCATTTTTGGGGATTCCTTTAATTCAGATCAAAATCTCAGCCAGGCAATTACAGGCCAGTGAGCTTGGCATCTGTAGTGGATACATGATTTGTAGTGCAGTGGGTTGCTAAAGGCATACATTCAAGAATGCATCTAGGAGTGGCAGTAGATGTGATCTATTTGGACTTTGTTAAGGCATTTGATACAGTTCCATACTAAAGGTTACTGTAGAAATTGTTAGAAAAAGGGGCAAATGTATCTACTTGGATTGGAAATTGGCAAAAAGATAGAATGCAAAGAGTTAAGTGGAGTACCTCAGGGGTCTGTCCTGAATATGCTATGCAATTCTGGATTCCGGTCCTTCAAATGGACATTATGGAACTAAAAAAGGTGTAAGGACATTTGAAGATTCTAGGTATGAAGAGAGACAAAAAAGGTGCATCTATATACCGTATATTCCGGCGTATAAGACGACTTTTTAACCCCAAAAAATCTTCTTAAAAGTGGGGGGTCGTCTTATACGCCGGGTACTTACCAAGCCGGAGGTTCCCACGAAGCCACCAATCTCTCTAATCACTATGCGCCGGCTACTGATGCCGAGCGCAGGGATGCCGTCATGTCCCGGCGCCCGGCATCAATTGCCGGCGCGTAGTGATGAGGGAGCAGGGAAGCCCGAGGTCTGGCACTTCAGACCTCGGCTTCCCTGCTCTCTAATCACTACGCGCCGGCTATTGATGCCGAGCGCAGGGATGCCGTCATGTCCCGGCGCTCGGCATCAATTGCCGGCGCGTATTGATTAGAGAGCAGGGAAGCTGAGGTCTGAAGTGCCAGACCTCGGGCTCCCACAACTGGATGGAAGAAAGAAGACAGAAGATAAGGTAAGAGATGGGGAGAAAGGGGTGTGAGTGCACGCGTGTGTGTATATATATATACATGTGTGTGTGTAAAGGCAGGGGTGTGTGGTGAGGGCAGTGTATAAATGTGTATGTATGGACAGGCATATGTGTAGATATATATATATCTACACATATATATACACATATATATATATTATATATGTGTGTGTGTGTGTAAGGGCAGTGCATGTATGTATATGTCAGCAAATCAACCAGCAAATCACCGGTAAGGTACATCGCTTGCCGTGATTGGCTGGTTGTTGTACGCTGGGTAGAGGGGTAGTCTTATACGGCGAGTATAGTCCAAACTCTATATTTGGACTGTAAAAGTTGGGGGTCGTCTTATACGCCCAGTCGTCTTATACGCCGGAATATACGGTACTCACTTTAGGGCCAATATAACAAGCTCTCCAGTGACCTGTTCATTAACAGAAATATGCAAAAAAACAAAACAGAGGTCATCCTCTGAGACTGGAATAGTAAAGATTTTATACACAACAAAGGAAAGGAATTCTTTTCAATAAGGTCAATAAAGGTATGGAATTATTTGCCAAGAGAGACAAATGCTCTACTGGATGAATGGGCACAAATTCCAACACAAACACTCCAATATCTTGTGGATTTATTTTTTTTCTTGCAGAGTGGATAGCTGCAAAGGGGGACCAACTACATATTAATGTCTATGAATTTAGAATGCAACATCATAAAAGCTACTGTTGGTGTAATGGTCAGGTGTCCTGATTTTGTCCATACAGTGTAGCTTAATTGGGGGGGGGGGTTGCGTTTTTTGTATTTAAAAACAGAAAGGATAGATAGAAGCGTTGAACTTGATGTACTTACGTCTTTTTTCAACCTAAATTACTATGTAACTGTGTTACTAACATGCAACACTAAAAAGATATTAATAAACGTCCCACAAAAGCATAAACAGATAAACAGAAGCTGGCAACTTATGGTCAAGGGGACAAGTAATGCTGTCATTACTAACACACACACATACACACACACACTAATATACATACACTCATTCTTTGACACACACTTAACTTGCCTGGAGCCTGCTGTCAGAACTGCTCCACACTTTGCCAGGCATTATTAGTGTGGGGTTGCATAACACCACGTGAGCTCACTGCACTCCCATCTACACAAGTAGGTCTGCCCATCCTGCATTGGATCAGCCAAGGAGGGGGGTTGCCACCCTATCTCTGGGACAGCCCTCCTGCAAAAAAATATTCTATATTTCTATTTCTTTTTTACTTATCAACCTCTTTTTATAGTTTCTCACCAACCTTCCTTTTTGAAGAATTAGACAGTATACAGATGTTTGTATTGCAGAATAATATGTTTATTTTGTTCCTCTTTGGAATAGTAACCTCTTTTTATGCTCTGTGCCCTGGATCTATGGTTATGTGTACATAACAAATATTGATAGCTTAACAAACTTTGTATATTTAATCTGTGTTTTGTTTTATGAAGGAGTATAAACCTCTATTAGTTTAGCTCTGTTTATGATAGTATTTCTGAAAGAGGACCAGCAATCCAATATGAATCTCTACACCAAACAACATTCTTGACTCTGATTCTGTGCAATATTTATCTGTTGTTCAATGTTGTATTCTAAAAATAATTAACCTCAATATGCAATTATTTATTCAATTGCTAGCATGCTTTTCCAAAGATGAGAAAGTATAAAGTTCCAGATAGTTGTGTTTAAATATGCTGCATAAATATTATATTTACTACATTTTAAGACATGGTGGAGTGCCTTGTAAACTAAAGTATGTATTCACACATGTATGAGACTGACGGAACAATCCATGAAACAAACATGCTTGATTTCTTTAGGCAATGAAGTATCTATTCTTTAAAGATTGTTGTGTCAATGGTCAAGGCCACATGCTCAATCTTTAAGGTCTTGTAAAAGTTAATCTATGTTAATTATTAAAGTGGAAATGGTGATAACATTTTCTACTGATAGATTGCTAGTGGATAAATGGGTACCTCGAGTTGCACTTTGAAGACTTAAGAACTTGACATGCTATAGAAACAACTTTTCCAGAAAGTCACTGTTGGACATCAGGGTAAGATGTTGAAATAAAACAAATGGTTCACACATTACATACACTTTAGTTTACTGTATGTTAATATACCTTATGTCTAACTAAGTCTAACTTTGAAAGTTATTGTAATATATTCATAGATTTTTTCAAGATTGCAAATTTAATATTTATTACAAATGCGCAGAGGTCTGAGATAAATGTTTGATATAATGTAAGTTTCATGTTTATATGTTCATGGTATGTTCATGTTGTGTCTTTTTTTGTTTTTGCTGCCATGTTTCAATACATTTTTTTATAATTGATATTGGGCTTGCTGTGATTCTTGTCCAAATAAGTGCTAACATTTTCTCAATACGATTTATTAATTTCACATTTCCATTCCATGGATTCTATCATATACATATGTAAATAAATCGCAGGATGGTCCCAGCTGTTTTGAAACAGCATTTTACTAAATGCCTTCACATAATGCTTTCTCTAGAGACATTTTTATCTAGAGTCAATAGGGCACTGAAAGTTTCTGGATTTATGAAGGAAACACTAAGGGAAATAGCTACTGAAATGTACATTGACACTAATGATGGCATGATCAGATGATAGAGTAGCATATTAATATGTAACTTTTATGACCGCATCACAGAAACAAACACTTTACTGTCTGGTTGTCTAGATTTAATGTATAGAAAAAAGAGGAATGGAGGCTTATACAAAAGCAGAACCGGGACATAGATTCCATATCATTAAAATATATAAAAACAAAACACTGGTCATTTACTTTGTCTGCCTTTCTTAGGTATTCAAGGATTTGAAATGTTTAAAAGCTCACATCATTTAAATAATAAGTAGTTTCAAACTGTTAATATAAATGGAATGCAGGGATCCAAGATCCCTTATTATTTATTTACTTTTTGCTATTTTCATTTCTCTAAATGATGCCAAAATATATGAATTTCAGTTAAACCTTGAGGTACATCCTTGCTATGTTACACCAATCTAATCAGCAACATAATGTTCTACTTTAAAACATACAGGTTCTAATTGTTACAATTAATATTTACTCTTTTTTAGGGACATTTTGTGTGAACAAAGAAATCCTCAATAAATAATGGCACAAATCGAGGCTGTTGGGAATCAATATGTGGTGTCCAGACGCATCTATTCAGAAGATTCTTTCAAAGACGACCACGCAAAGCTGCACAGATATCATAAAACATTTTTTGATCATCTCCGTCTTTATTTCAGGTAAATAATACCCCTATTTGAGTTATTGTAATTAATAATTAATTAGGTTCCATTTTTCCTAAGGTCAATGGCCTCTTCACAAATAGATTTAATATGTGTCCTATCGCCATGAATTTGTTGGGATAATTCATTTTATATGTATGATTGTACTTTGTATAATTGTACAGTTTATTATGTTCTATTGCCAATATTTGTGTATCTAAGGTATATGTATAACTATATACATGTGCTTTTGCCTTAGACTTAGGGGGGCTGCTTCATTTTAACCTGGGGGCAAGTAAAGTACATTTCCCCAGTTCCTGCCCCCACCAATACAAATCAAATTGACTTGCATGTAGATTGTCTTTGAAGCTTCCACCTCGTAGTGCATGTCTGATTTTGATGGGGGGCGCACCCATGGGGTAATTGCCCCCATTGCCAGCCACCCCCTGCATATATATGTGCCTTACAAATGCAAAGAGTTTCACAATACGCAGAGAAAAAATTAAAGGAATAATTCAACCATTTCAAAACACACTTGAAATTAGTATCTATTCATATAAATTCTAATTATTAATAAATTGATAGATAAAAAGTTGTCATTGAAATAAAATAGAAAGATATACTTTTATGTGTATAGAACATTTTAAGCAACACAGTAATATTTTACAGATTTGCAAACCTGCATATATCAGGTTTTGGATTTTATGGGTTTATGATTATCCTTTTACACTCCTTGTTTTTTTCCAGGAGTTGTTTGTAATATCATGTACTTGGTCTTTTTTTATCATGAATCTTTCTTGTGTTTTATGTCCTTGTTATTATATGGTGTGCCTCCAAAATCTGACAATTTAAGATGGCAAATAGTTGTGGGTGCTGCAATACAAAGTTGCTGAAGCTTATCCTGCAGCTGACTATGCCCAGCATTAACCTAAAGGGGGGTTTTCCTTCTTGCCTACATTGACACAAGTAGGTCTTGTAATGATTATTCAAATTCCATTGGTTATTAGCTGAAATATTTGCAGGCCCAACTTGGTTTTTGTCCTATTTACCTTAGTTGAATCAGTGCTGGAAGACATATTATATAGGCCGAATTTATATTATTGCATAAAAACAAGTTATTTGCTTTGTTTTATTTTAGTTGTTCGGCAGAGAAGGCAAAAAAAATTGCCCTGACATTTTTTCCCATCGCGTCATGGCTTCCCATGTATCAAATAAAAGAATGGCTATTCGGTGATATTGTTTCTGGGATCAGCACCGGCCTTGTAGCAGTTTTGCAGGGTAAATCATTGCTTGTAACACAAAACTAGTTGTAGCATAATCATTGTTTTGTTTTGTTGTTTTTATTTTCACTTGAAAAAGGCAGGTTAAATATATCAGAATCTTCAGAGTCAATTCACTCCAGGTTTTTTTTTGTCATATGAAGGGACGAGTCCTTAAGGCCTTAATTTAAAATGTTTAAAGAAGTTTGTTAAATGTCTGGCTAGCATTATGTGGCATACTTGCCAAAAAAACAGTGAGTGCTTTTGCAACATATGTCAAGCATTCCCTGACAAATAAATAATGAGGAACATTTTACATGATTAAACAACTATTTCTTGAACGGGTTCGGGTGTTAAACAGTACAAGGAATTATGTTTCTTATGCAACATTTCATTATAAAAGGGTTACATTTATCAAAGTAGGTGGAACAGTACCTTTAATGTTAGGTTTATGTAGACACACAAAAAGCACTAGTTAAATAAAATACATTGTGTTATTTAATTTAAGCATGTTGAGCATGTTAATTGGGGTTACAAAAGCCTGTGTAGGATGTGAGTGTGCCGTTTAAATCTTATATTTCTACAATAAATTTGTATTGTACTTATTTGATGACACAAATGATTCTGAATGATAATTCAATACATAGCTCTAACAGTAAAAGATCACTTTATATTTTAATATTAAACATATATTCAGAGATAATAACTCAAACACTGCAATTTTTCTTTTCCTAGGTCTGGCATTTGCGCTCCTAGTAAATGTTACTCCTGGGTATGGACTTTATGCAGCTTTTTTCCCAGTCATTATTTATTTTTTCTTTGGCACATCTAAGCATATATCAGTAGGTAAGTTTTCTCCTTCTACACGTCACACATAAGGTTCACCTTCCCAAAAGTTTCTCTTGATGTAACATTATAGTAAAATAAGGGACAGAAACAATATTAATGAACCATGTCATATCCTGGAACTGCAGATAACTTTCCAAAAACACTATGATTGAGTTAAATGATTGAAACAGGCTCTACAAATTGTATCAATTCGTATTGTTCATAACAATAAAGAAACTTTACTTGCATTGTAGTTCACACGGTGTAAGAGAATCTACATAAATACCATGTTTTGTAAGGATTATTTTGTATCATTCTTCTGTATCCGTCAAGTAGGATTCTCATGTTTTTCATGTATATCTTTTGTTTCAGGCCCCTTTCCTGTCTTAAGTTTAATGGTTGGTACTGCTGTTCTCAGGTTAGCTCCTGGCGACCCTACAAATAATAGTACAGAGGCAATAACAGCATTAAATAATGAGCGAGTCGCCATAGCGGCATCTGTTACTGTGCTTGCCGGAATCTTCCAGGTTAGTTTTCTAAAAATAAGGCATTGGCGATCATTGTTGCTTATTGTACCCCAATGTTCTTGTGCATTCTCACCAGACACAAAGCTCTGATAAGTTAAGTTTATTGCAAAATATGTTTAATTATGACATGCCAATCAATGTGATGTGCTGTTGCGGCACACAATGGCAATTAAAACTAAGGACAGCTTTGTTTCTTATTGTCTCCTAGTTGGCCCTGGGGCTGCTACAAGTTGGATTTATAGTGATCTATTTATCAGACTCTTTGATTAGTGGTTTTACAACAGCAGCTGCCATTCATGTTTTAATATCTCAGCTGAAATTTATCCTCGGTCTAACAATTGATCCATATAGTGGACCCTTGTCCTTGTTTTATGTAAGTATATTTATTTCGTATTATTATTATCTTTTATTTATATAGCGACAACGATTTATGCAGCTCTTCATACAATGCATGTATATTCAAGGGGTATGAAAAGACTAGAATTGACAGACTAAGACAAATCGATACATTAGGTGGAGAGGGCCCTGCTCGAAGCTTACAATCTTGAGATATGTTTACACTCTCCTCTAAATAATATACTTTTCCCTGCACCTAGCAATAATTACATTATGTGTCAGTGATTCTGTCATCGCTGACATAATGTAGTTATGAAATTCAAACATGCAATATAGTATAATAAAAAAAAAAATCATTTATGATATAAGCCTGGGCATATTTTATAGCTACTTCTCGTCTACTTCACGATAGAAGAATGCATACGAGTAGACACTCTGGCTTCTGTTACAGCCATGAGCTTTACCATGGGATTTTCTGTCATGCTTAGCAGGAAGCTGTCCATTCACAGCGCAGAAGCTACTCTATGATTGGATAATTTGATCTTTTCTTTAAGGCCTGCCGAGTGTGACTGATATTTCCCATGGTTAAAATTTTATAGAAGTTATTATGTAAGTAGAAACATACATAATAATTGGTAAGACCGGGACAAAAATAGTATCAATTAAACATATAATATAACATTGTCATATTATATAAAATCTCCCATACATTTCTGAAAACTATTGAAAGTTTCACTTTACTCTGGACGTTACTGTTGTAACATTTCATGATTGCCTTTTTATTTTTTTTTAATCTTTGACTTTTCCTTTGAACCTAAGTACTTAACCAGAAAATCAGTTAACTTGTTGACTTTTTTAACCAGAACATCAGTTAACGTATTGATTTTCAAGTTTATAAATATCGATTTTGTTTTACAGACTTTAAGAGATATTTTTACAAATATTACAGCGACAAACATTGCTGATCTTGTTACGTCGATAATCATTATGGTTGTCGTGTTTGCTGTAAAAGAAATCAATGACCGATTTAAAGCAAAGATCCCTGTACCAATCCCTATTGAAGTTATAATGGTAAGTAACCATCCAATTCAATCAAATTATAAATACTTTTAATAATGCAGCAGCTTCAATTTGCCATTACAACATGTAGCAACGTCTCTAAAAACAATATAAGCAAATATTCTTAGTACTGCCTTTGATTTGCATTAAGTAGATTGTACCCTCTTGCATTGATTTTTTTTTACTCTAGCAAACAAAATCCACAAGATAACTGTCAAAATAAGGCAAGAAGAACAATACAGTGTAATATAAACATTTTCATTGATGCATAATTATAAGTATAATTAACATGTTGCATATTAACTAAGCCTTCCACCCATACCTGGGAACTCTTCGGTTGCCAGAAGCTAGCCCAGCCCCATGGACAGCTAGCCCTATAACTCATAAGCCACTAACCCATAAGAGAAATAGTTCTGAGTAGCCTATCCTGGGAAGTAGTCGTGTGTGGTCCCATCGCAACAATTTGAAGCTACCATGTGATTTTTTACTCACATGTTTCACACATATACTCTATGTCCTATATAGTTTACTTTTCTTGCACTTTGGATGTGTCACTCGGTGGGCTAAATGACAGATATTTGTATATTTACAATTTAGAACTATTACTCAAAAAAATCATTTATCTCTACTTATTCCCTAGACTGTCATAGCAACTGGAGTTTCATATGCTTTTGACTTCCAAAATAAATATGGTGTTGACGTTGTTGGGACACTAGAAAAAGGGTAAGAATATATTTTGTAATTTACAATCAACCTCTTTATTTGGTTATGCTAATTTTAAGATACAAATACAGAACCACAAACAGACACAAAGCTTTAATACTCATATGTAATAGTTAACTGTAGCCTCAGTCATCTATAATAAAATTGTTGCTTATTCCATTACATTGCCAGAATACAAAATTACTAATATATATATATATATATATATATATATATATATGCTGATCACCACAAATATATGCTGCTGGTCACCACAAATATTATCATTATTTATGTATTAAGCACTAACAAATTACGCAGTGCTGTACAATTTAAATTGGGCAGTTAAATTATTATTAACATTAGTGCATACAGATACATCTAGCCTAATGGTGGGCTTTTGAGTCCCCCCCGGCTGGAGATCTTACAATCTAATGGAATATTATGGGTAATTGAAACAAATGGAAGTGGTGAAAAGAGGGAGCATTGGCTCTATTGTAGCAGTATTTAGGGGTAAGTGGTTTCAGCATGAAAAGAGGATATAAAAATAAAATGTATAGTGTTGCCCTGCTGTATGTGGGCTGTATAGCTGAGTAACTAATTCCCTTCTCTGAGTTTATACAGCCATACTGCGGAAGAACATTTTCTATGTGCTGCTCAACAACATGTATAATATATGTGCCCTGGAAAAAAATGGCTGATGTGGTTCCCTTATTATATATAGAATGTTGCCACTTTGCCTTTTAGACATCTAGCTTTTTATACTACTCCACCCTGGATATATCCAGTTTAATGAATATATTCTTGTGTAATGTCATTTTTTTATTCTGTGGCAATCAACACTTCAGACTATTAATATTTATTCCAACACATTGTAAAACCAAGTTCTAAGTATCATAGACAGTTTTAGATTTTTTCATATAGTTCTAACTAATATTTGAAGCACCCTGGCGTATGTTTATAGCTCAAGTCTGATAACATGTCTCTGTTGCTGGTTCTATCAATCACTAGCCACCCATACTTGTCTGTGTGACATAGTTCACTCTTGTTTATACAGATTTCAGCCTCCGGCAGCACCAAGTGTATCAGTATTTCAGCAATGTATAGCTGATGGATTCTCCATTGGAATCGTAGGATTTGCTATCGGGTTTTCTGTAGCAAAAGTTTATTCTATAAAACATGACTATGTTATTGACGGAAATCAGGTAAGTTAATAGGCTTTGTACAAGAGCTATAGGTCAGTTTTTGTATAGGCCGATAACAAAGAGTCAGATGATATGATCAATGATTCCTATGAGCCACCTTTAAAACTCTAAAATTGGAAAAAAGCCGACAGATCAATAGCAGTAGTTTAACCCTTTGAATCCATCTGTGATTATTCGGGAATGTACCTCAAGAGCATGATAGGCCTAATGCTAAATACCACTTTTGTAGAATGGTATGTTTAAATGGATTCTAGCAATATTTAGAGATATTTTTTTGTGGATGTCATTCTGTCACTTTGTATGTGATATTTCATTTGAATTATTTGGCTCATAAACCTAGATAAATATTTATAGATGCACACCTTTTTCTTCAGATATTGATACAAAATCATGTAAAGATTGCCCTAGTGTGTGTGAGCATGTGTCTTTTGTCTGGATATGTTAGTATGTGTGTGTCCTGGTATGTTTGTGAGTGTGAGGGGGTATTCCCCTATGGACGTCCAAAAAACGTCCAATACGTCCAAAAAACGCATCCCAAGAATCCCCTGTGGACATAAATATAAATAATAATAAAAAACGTGACATCACTGGCATCAATAACATGTTCAAGAGGTCCCTAAGAGGACCTCTAACCATTTTTTTTTTTAATTAAGTATAACCCTTCTGCCCCCGTTCACAACCCCCAAACTCGTTAAGCCATAAGCATAAAAATCCTACAAAAAATATATACCTTATACAGGGGCGTAACTAGAAACTTCAGGGCCCCGGTGCGAGAATCTGTTAAGGGCCCCCCACCCCCAACCCATCTATCCCTTTCTCACGTTCTCCCCTCTCCCTCCCTAACC
>VKOC01008993.1:0-21408 GCA_009364415.1 Spea multiplicata | reverse complement strand
CACCTCCAAGTAACGAGGACATATTTCCTACTCCGCCAGATCATGAAGAGGGTTCATCACCGTATTACTCCGTTTCAGAATCATCGGAGTCGAGTGACTATGAGCTCGCACCAGAACCCTAAACGAGGAAAGTCTGAACTATTGGGGAGGTTTTTTTTCTAACATTTCAACTCAGTACAGTTTGAGCCAAAATATCACATCTGACAATATCCAGGTCTGCAGATAAAGGACTGAAATCAGACCGGGTTTTTTTGTCAGTGCCAGCACCGTACATAACGCCCGTTGAAATGTTTTTTTTCCTCCCCATGAGACTTCCCCTTTAAATAACGGATAAATAAAATATCTTTTCATGGTTGCCTCTCAAACAGTATCTGTGCGTGTTTGTCTGTGTGTGTTTGATATAATGCGTGTCACATTATCGTATGGAATCTAAATCTGTTACATGTGAAATCAATGTGTTGTCTATGGCTTAGAAACACCTCCAAGATATATCCTACCCTGCCTGATCATCTTCATATTACTCAAGCGACTATGAGGTTGAACCAGGACCATAAATGTGGAAAGTCAGTTGTTTTAAGTAGGTTTGTAGTAGGACAGTTAAGTCACATCTGGACTGGGTTTTTTTCGTTCTCAAAAATAGTTTTTTTTTCTTTTTGTCAAAAGACACATGGCTTTTACTTACAGGGTGTTGGAGGGGGCAGATAGCCAGGTCGATATACCTGTATGGATAAGGCAGCCGCCATGTTTACAGGAGACACATTTATCTGTGCTGGTTAGGGACATGTGAAAGTGCTGTATGTTGTGTGCATGTATCATTTAGTGGATACTGCCCGCATACTCCAGGGCACAGTCTGCAACATATGAGATTCATGTGTTAACATGGCTGTCATTGCCAACCAGATATGCCTTATAACATACCCCTCTGTCGCCCCCCCCTCAATATGCCATATACCCGTCTGCTCTCTCCCCAGATATGCCTTATACCTCACTATATGCCACTGTGCCCTCTAATATGGCATACACCTCAGATGCCATTCTGCCCCCCAGAGTTGCCCTTTACCCCCCAAAATGCCCTATAACCCCCAGATATTCCCTATGCCATAGTGCCCTCTTCTATGCCTTATACACCAGATATGACACTATGCCCCTAATATGCCTTATAACTCAGATATGACTTATAACCCCCAAAATATGCCACTATGCCTCCCCAAATGCCTTATAACCCCCTATATGCCACTCAGCCCCCAGAGATATGCCTTATACACTTTATATGGAACTGTGCCCCCCTATATGCCACTCTGCACCCCCCCCCCACTTTACTCCTGTACTCCAGACTACTTGGTGTCTAGTAGGGGGAGCCGGCTGTCAGAGAGGAGGATACCGGTCACCTGCAACGCTGCGGGGCATCTGGATCTTAGTGTTAGTATCCGACCTCTGTTTGAAGTCGGGTTATAAGGCGCAAGGTATTTTTCAGAGCATTTGCTCTGAAAAAACCCTCATGTTATGTTCGATAAAATCAATTCAAGTAATCGATAATGAAATTCCTTGGCTACGATTTTCATTATCAATTATCGATTTTATTGTTTAGTTGTTGCAGCCCTAGTATTTGTATCATATATTACTTAAGATATTTCAGAGGTTTAAAGGAAATATGCCATGATGAGTTATCTGTTCACATCAGTGCCTGAAATTCACTATACTCAGAGGCGAGAATTCATCCCTTGGGATGACACAAATTTAAAGGGTAATTTAAAGACGACAAAGTCTAAGCATACTGATCTGGTCCTGTAGCGTGTTGAAGGGGTTAATCGTAGTGACCGTTTAAAGGCACACCCAAGTAGACTCAAACACATGGCACTCTCAGCCAACACATGCATGCTCCCTATGATCACGTTACTCAGTGGGCACTCCAACTCATATGTGGGACAGGCCGTTATGCTAGCAGCGTGCTGATCACACAACACCACATGACCCACAGAGCACCCCTGAGATATTCATGGGAGCGAGATCCGTGACCACACAATCTTAGAATTATGAGATCAATTTTAGGACCTAGGACTAATTGTACGTGTATGCATTTGCAAATATACTCTTTCCCCTCCTTTGGGCTCGCGGAACCACCATAAGCACGAAACCAAGCACTAACCCACCCCTAATAAAGTACAATAGTGTAACAATGACACTTTTTTGTACCTTTAATGACATAAAGGATATTTTTTCTACAGGGATCGAACGACCAACTTCACCGATGTCCTTTCTACACATGATTTTTTTTTTTTTTTAATAAGCAATGCATTCCTCATACAGCTGCTTTTTGTAGGAAGTATCACTAATTTCTTCTTCCACCCATACACTATTAGATATTGGATAATTTTAGTACCCCCTGCTGGATGTAGCTCACGGATCACAAATATTACACTGCCGTTTTAAAGAAAATGGGTGAAAAGCGTCTCACAATGAGCAGGTGTCGTCGTACAGGTTCCAAAAAGTGCATCCATTATTAAGCATTTGTTGGGCTTTATGGGAGCTCTACGGCCACAGGCGTGAAGAGCGACCTTCTCGATAACCATGGTAAAAAAACCAAAACAAAACACTTTATGTCCTAGCATCTCTCTTCCCTGGCCCTGTGACTTGCATACTTAGAAGTCTTCAAAATCACAATTCAACTTACCGGCTTCTCATGTTCGTGTGGCATATCAAACACGCATCTTAATTTTGAATCCATGAGATCATCAGGCTTTGCGTCTTTCCACTGCGGTAGGAAAATTTAAATGTTATACAAAAGTAATTCACATACAAAGGGTCCAGGAATTAGGTAACCAAACAAGAAAAATAAAGAGAAAATCACGTATACTGCATGGAGGGCGGTCAGAGAGAAGAGGGGGATCCCAAGTTGGTCCTCACTAGAACTTCACTACATTTACAAACATTTTAAACACATGTAACGTATGAAGTTTGATCACAAAAAGTATTTCATTTTTTGTTTTAATTATTAAACACTAAAGAAAAGCAAAAATTAAGCTGACCAGGAAAAATATTTAGGCTATCTGTCCGTTTCCTCACTTACCACGGCTTCCATATCTGATGTATTTGACGGTGCAAATATTGTCTGTACCATGAACTTATGTTTACTCTTTTCATTTGGGTCATAGTCGAAGGGCTGTAGCATTACTGCAAGACAAAAAGAAACACCCTCAAAAAAAATATTCATAAAAGCATGAAGTTGTAGAACATGGAATTTGGCATTCACATGATATCGCTTTAAGTAGGAGTTTTTTCCTTTACGTGAAAAACCTGTGTATATTACAATGGACGTATAAGTTTTAGCAATGCCCGTTTTACGTACTGTGTCACACCTTCTGCATTAAGGGGAGATAACAGGCCAAGTGTGGATATTATGATGAGCAATGAGGTAACTGAACTCTTTTCAGAAGCCAAATCACAAACAAGGCAAACGTCTTTGGGTTTTTTTTTATTACTAGGTTTAACATTAAAGTTCAGTTGTACGCAACAAATTGCTTATTGTGTGGGGTTCCGCAGAATCTCCCCATATGCGTTTGCCCATAAAGCACCTGAGGTGCGAAACGTCAAGAGGTCTCTTTTTCTGCGGCTGGTATGATATTCATTGTAGTCTTTTATTTGTTCATTTCTTTTTTTTATAATATTGGATATGTATTTTTTTCAGCATCATGTTTTTACGTATATTGGATCAAGCATCCGAATAAAAGATATTTTTTATATTATACGTTTGATTACTTCTATCTTCACGGTGTGCTGCTTCTTACTGGCTTCATCAAATGGCAAAAACTGTCAGACCTCAGGCGAGTGCTTTTTTGTTGGATGCATAGGAAACGGAATGAAACATGAAAAGCCCCTGTCCTCATAACAGAGTTCCAAACCGCCTCTGGAAGAAACATCAGCACAAAGTGTACCGGACACTTCATAAAACGGGCTTCCATGGCCAAGCAGAAGGTCACCATGTGCAATGCCAAGTGTTGGTGTAAAGCACAACACCACTGGAAACATTATATGAAGTGATCAAACTTCATCCGGAAGTCTCATAGATGAATCTGAGTTTGGTGGATGCCAGGAGAACGCCATCAACCAGAATGCATAGAGCCTGCAGTAATGTTTGGTGGAAGAAGGATAATGGTCTGGGGATGTTTTTCTGGGGTTGGGCCAAGCCCCTTTAGTTTCAGTAAAGGCTCCTGTTAATGCTACAGCATACAATGACATTATGCTTCCAACTTGGCATCGGTTTGTGGAAGGTCCTTTTCATTCTGCAGCATTACGGTGCCCCTGTGCACAAAGCGAAGTCCATGAAGGCAGTTTTAAGCGCTTAGTGTGGAGGAACTCCTGTAACCTGTACAGACCTTAACCCAACTAAACTGGAAGGGTTAACTGAAAAATCAGATAAATGATGCCAATGCAGTTGTTGATGTTGTAAATTTCTATGGCTGCAGGTTAATCTGGAATAGCTTCATAGGCGTACAGAAGCTCCGATGGCGCGTTGTGCTTGACAATCCAAGTTTAAGTTTAATATGCCAACTAACTATAAGAAAACGATTTTGCAATTGTGTTACAGCGAGAAATTTCCTAGGTTTCCATGAAATGTGACCCCAAACTTTTGAACCGTAGTGTAAATAACTGAAATGTAAAACAAACAGAAGCTTTAACCCCTTCCGGACCGGCATTTGCAAACTGCACCTTGCCTTGAAGACCGCAGTTTTTTGGGGTTTTTTTTTTTAAATATTTAAATTCCGTGCTCGTGATTCGCTGCAAAGCGATCACGTGCACGGAATTGAGGGGGAGTGGCTGCTACTGATCGCTGTGGACACCCAGCGTTCAGTAGCAGCCGCCCCTCGCGATCCCAGCGTTCAAAACGACGCTAGATCGCGTATCAGCGATGACGTACCTGGGACGTCCCGGTCTGCCGGTGACCTTTGACCCAGAAGTACCAGGTACGTCCCGGTCTTGAAGGGGTTAAACATGCATTAAACATTTCCAAAGGGATATTAATCATGAGGTTGCATGTTTGTTCAAGGAAAGCGATGCTAGGTGCAGCAAAATATATAGAGAATTGTTTGCATACCAATCACAACAGATATTGATCAGCGATAAGAGCAGGACGCCTTTATAACACTATTTACACAGCAGTGTAACGTACAAAGAGGTGAGGTGGTACTTAAGTTTATGGAATCCAACTATAGTCCCAGTCATAGCATACAAAGCATGTGAATGTAAATGTGGTGGGGAAGAAAAAAATCAGTTACCAGAGACTGTTACTGTAGCCCCGGGGTCTATTGTGCCGCTGTTTGGTCGCACGCAGTAACGTCGGGGGGCTGTAGTTTTCACCTTGAAACACACTTTTCTTTCTGATGGATTTCGAAGCTTGAGATTTGTGGTGACAACATCCGTAAACGGACCTGTAAAAAAAAATATATTTAAAATCGGTCATCATAGTGATATTTAACAATTTGCCATCTAATTCATACGGAACACGTTAAGCACGCACGCAGAACCATAGCTTCCTGCGATATATATTAAATATATACACGGAATAAGTAAATGCAGATCTCCCTGGATATTTAACCAAGACATGGTCTACATGCTCTGCGTTAGGGAATGAGCTCTATCAACTGTAACTTTTCACAAATGGATTTGCCACCAATGTACTTTTAGACACATAATCCAAAACTAATTGCTTGTTAGATCCTGCAATCCCCCAAGCAGATTCTCATCCAAAAATTATTTAAAACTTGTGCTTTTTGGTTAACTGGTATATTATGTACAGAATTTATCACTTCAGAAGAGCCAAGGGCTCTAGTGACCTAATTTCTGTTATCTGCAGTCCTCCTAAAGCAGTCAGAGCCAGTTTCACAAAAGATAAAATATGCACCAAGATGCTAACATGACAGCTCTCAATCCTCACTAATGGGAAGATATGGTTAATTGTCGGGGGGGGGTTAGGTCTGTAAAAACCACAAATATATTATACTATTAAATCCTGCAAATTTCCGTGCTAGTAATCTCACCTTCCACAAACGGCATAAATCAGACGCTATTAACTAAAGTAAATTATTAAATAGATCCCGAGTACACTCTGATTGGCTACATCACATGGACACTCATAAATTGCAGGGGTGTAGTACCGCCCTGGGCCAGTCCAAAGTTGGTCCCTGCGTCACCACCGTGCCAGACTGCCCATTCAACACCGTATTTTATGAGCAAGGATAATCTTAGTTTACCGGAATTTACGTTGCCGAATGCGTGTGAAGTTACATGAGAGCAGCCCTATGTGTAGGATTACGTGATTTTAAAAGAATTAAATATTTATCCTCAATCCTGGACGTGTGTCAACGAATGGCTGCTTATTTCAAGCTGCCCAAACCCATTGACACAACTTCACAAAAGGTTATGAAAATCTATTCCACACGGATATATTCAAAACTTAGTGTTGCGCTTGATCAGAAAATTTGTGGAATGGGGTTCACTTAGAGAAAATAACTTCTTTGAAATCGCATCTCAAGGATAAGCCGGATATGTGAATCACATGGTCTTAGAATCAAAGCCGTAGCATCTGACTTCCATTGCACAATGAGGCTTAGACTATATGAAAACTTTGGGGGGGGTGTGCTTTGTGGTTTCTGTAAAGTGAAGTCTCAGGCAATGAAAAATGCAATAAATAGAAGAAAAATGGTACAATAATGTGCAAAGGTTTGAGGGAGGTATGAAACAATGCTTTAAAGTAGGAATGCTTTTTAAAAGACATGTTAATAGTTTAACCTTTAACAAAATGCTGAGTGTGAACAGAATAAATCAAATCTATATTTGATGTGACCTCCCTTTGCCTTCAAAACAGAATCAATTCTTCTAGGTCAGGGGTGTCCAGCCTGCGGCCCTCCAGCTGCTGCAGGACTACATCTCCCACAATGCTCTTTCAGCTAAGGGGCTGGCTGAGGAGTATGGGAGATCTAGTCCTGCAGCAGCTGGAGGGCCGCAGGTTGGACACCCCTGTTCTAGGTACACACACACAGTTTAAGAAACTCAGCAGGTAGGTTGTCTCAAACATCTTGTAGAAATACAGCTTTGTGGATTTCGGCAGCCCAAGTTGCTTCTCTCTCTTCAGTCTTCTGATGCTGAGATCAACGCTGATCACTTCCAATACGCTGCGTTGTTCTTTACACTGAAGATAATTCTTGATGACTTTGCATGTATGTTTGGGGTTATTGTCTGCAGAATAAGTTTGGGCCAATCAGAAGCCTCCCTGATGATTTTGCATGGTGGTTAAGTATCTGCCTGTATTTCTCAGGATTGAGGAGACCATTAATTCTGACCAAATACCCAACTCCTTTTGCAGAAATGCAGCCATGTTTCTACCATTCTTGTATGGCTTTTTTGTCACAAGTCTTCCACAAAGTCTTCCACAAAGTGATCATAGATCACTTTCTAAGCTTGCTTAATGCCATGACGTGCCAGCTACATCATTGGTCGTTAAGTGGTTAAAAAGCTTGGTTTTTTTTTAACCCAAGTTGCAACTTTTTTTTTCAGTTTTCATCATATGAACATAAAATGGCAACATGAGGCATGCACCAGCATAGGGATCATGAAGGCCCACATACAGCGGGTTTCTACTGGAATAAAGGCCAAGATGGCACTTTATAATGCAGTGCGGTTTCTTGGAAGCAAACCATCACTAGGGCTGGGCCTTCATAATGTATAGTATAATGTATAGTATAGTCCATCTGCAAAATCCTGGTTTCATGAATATACTTTAACAACCACATCCAACTAAATTGCTGCAGATCTTTTTAAAGAATTAGAGTCTAGACATGACCCACATGAGAAATGGTTAATTTATGAACAAGTAGTATAAAACTTATACTTGTTTTCTTAAATCACAATAAAACACATGGACAACTGGCAGCAGGTACAGCAAGTAAGATGTAGTGGTTTGTAAGTTTAAAGCAATCCTGACCACTTGTGAAGAGTGCAATCCCACACACAGAGGGGGGCCGGCCCTGCCAATTTGGCAACAACGAAGGTAGCGCACTGTAAGTGCTTCCCTGCTATTTTTAATCATAGAGTAATCTTCTCAGCTCGCGCGGACACGTCTACAAAAACACACGGACTGTTGCCAGTTAAGCTTTTCAATCAAAATGCTTGAATGACGATGTGTGTGGGGAATCGCACTCAACTGGGTTAAAATGGGATTGCTAACACCAGACTTTTGATGCTTCCAAAACAAAAACATTTTTAACCAAATCTTTTTGTAAAAGCCAACACGACAACATTAATGGAAGGTACAGGTTTAGTGGCGACGGATGAACTAGTGCTTGACGGATCGGGAGGAGATTGAAATGAGCTGATACAACTACTGCCACCATATCCTCCCAGGCATACACCAAAGCAGTCCTGGACAAAAATATAATGGTCCAAGATTAGTAAACAAACACGGTAGTACTTGAAAAGTTAAGTTATGGGTACGTGCCTTATACATAACTGAAAAATATCAATAGATCGTAAAAATAACAGAAAAAAATGTAAGATTACACTCTAAGATACTGTTGGACATTGGATATAAGCGCTTATCACCAACACCTGCAATTAAGCCCCGGTTGGTGTTATAAACCCAAATTAAGTAAAACACAATACGTAACTGAGGAGGCTTTTTACCTGCACAATGGTTACTACTTTTTTCTTTATATACACAGCCTTTCTCATGCTGACAAACTAACTGTACGAGACAACCCGATATCTACGTTAAAGAGGGCCTTGGTCATAAAATGTTATTTGCCAAGTCTTCTGACATTTTACGGAGTAAAGCGTTAACCGGTCAGCCTCGTCAACATAATAGGCTGTAAATCAACTAAACCTTGTGCTGGCAAGCGAGAGCAAACAGTCCAAGGCAGCGCATTACTAAGCATTCTCTCAAGAAGTTTGCCAAGGTACAGTGCATAGTTAACAGAGATTTTCACTTATTCATTATCATTGGGTCATACTGGTCTCAAACCAACGCTTGCTGGTGCCGACACCTACACAAGAACAGTTTATTAAAAACAGCAATATATGA
Organism: Spea multiplicata; assembly: GCA_009364415.1. Lineage (NCBI taxonomy): Eukaryota > Metazoa > Chordata > Amphibia > Anura > Pelobatidae > Spea > Spea multiplicata. Next base: position 12,335 of record VKOC01008993.1, on the reverse strand, counting down.
ACTCTGAACGTACAGCACCGGGGAAGGTCTTCCAGCATGAGGAGGATATAAGTAGCTGTACTATTTCCTGGTGTGGAAGGGGCAGAGCTTCAGACACCGAGTAATCCGGTTCAAACAGAAACACCAACAACAAAACCTTTAATCGGCAACTCAGGAATCCAGTCAGACAGCTGATGGGTAGCCGGCAGTACCAAGCGTCACAGTATTTTGATCTTTGGAACTAGGCGAGTGAACATGACAAGCGCAGTTACATGCTAAAAAGCTATAATCATTAACTCATTGAGGGTTTGGTGTCGCTGCCAGAGGCCCAGACGCGTTTTGCTATAGTTACATCAAAACTTGACAATCTCAGTTTACCGTTCACCCTAGGGAAACATTACACACACACATAATATACACACACACACACAACCGTTCAACATTTCAAAGTGACCCCAAACTTTTCAATGGGTGTGTGTAGTATATTTAACAAAGCTAAGCCATTCATAGGTGCCTAGCTAAGAGTAAACCGTGCATCCTATAATATACAAATACAATACTACAACGAAAAAATGCAATATCGCCATAATAACCTCAAATTCCAAAAAGTAACCCAAACTGAATCATTTTCTTAAAAGTGCTATTTTGGTTCCACTGCAGTGTACAGATTGTTGGAGATAGTTGTGAGCTGCGCCTTAAATGACCCTTGAATTAAGGGCATGTTTCCAGCTCTGTAGTTAATATCAAAGTATTGGCACGATGCAAGTGTGAAATGCTGAAGGGGGTCCCCTTTTTTCAGCCGCTTAAACATTCAGGCCTTGATTGAAGCGGTCTTGAATTACGGTATATAGGGACGGCTAATGTAACAGAGCAAATCCGACTCCAGATCAGACCTAGAAAGGTTGCATGGATATGATTGATGCCAGCATGAAGCATACCTGAAAAAGTACGGGGCAATGCATAATCGCAGCGATGAAGTGCAGTAAGTAGAGTATTGTATCTTAAGTAGCATCACATAAGTTGAAACCATTGTAAAGTGCGAAACTCGTACAGTGTAAATTGTTGGTGCTATATAATAATAATAATAATAATAATAACAGGCACCCAAAGTATGTAACTTTTTCATATAGCAAAGAAATGCACAAAGCTGAGCATTGCTTTGTGTTATTAAAAACCGGGGGCATTTTAGGAATACAGTTTTCATATATCCCTTCGCCCATCTGCTTTGTCTACTGGCGACGTTCACCACGACAGCCCTCAGGGGCCAATGAGTTTTAGGCTCACCAAATATTGTGCAGGAAACCCACGTTATCAGTTACATACAAACAATGATTTGGAAAAGACTACCCAATGAAACGGTCCAGTTAGCAGGAAGAACCTATTGTTACCGCAATTAGAGCACTTTTTAAAATTTATTTCAAAAACCCTTTTTAGTCATTAGAAGAAAAAAGAAACGAACATCGCCCATCGGCACTCTGCATATTGTACATTATCCTGGAAACCTTTTGTGTTTGCAGGCTTTAAGGAATGAAGCTGGACTGCCATGTCCTACAAGGTAACATGAATCTGCAAACAAACACGCGTTTGACAGAGTTGCAACCAAGCCAGTTCATATATACCGTATTTGCTCGATTATAACACTTTTTTCAGCTTAAATGCTCTGAAAAATAACCATCGTCTTATATTCAAGGTCGACTTCTAATCAGACCTCAACTAGATGTCTGACTACAAAACTAAGAACCAGATCCCCCGCAGCGCTGCAGGGGACCTGGATCCTCCTCTCTGGCAGCCGGTGGACGTCTGTGCGATGCGCACAGACAACCTCCACTGCGGCTTCTATGACGGAGCGCCGGCATCATATGACCTCCCGGTGCTCATTCATAAAAGCCCCGGCGGAAGTGCCGGCAACAGCAGCGGAGGTTATCTGCGCATGTCGCACCTTCGCTGGCTGCCACCACTATGGCATATAGGGGGTTAAAAGGAATATCGGGGAGGCAGAGTGGCCTTATAGGTGGTTAAGAGGAATATCAGGAAGGCAGGTTGGCAATTAGAAGGGGGAAAAAAAGCATTTTTCTCAATCAGTTTTAATTAAATATGAAAACAGTTTATATGTGAATTAATATTTACTAGTAAAATGTTTTTCTTATAGGGTAGTCTTAAATTTAGGCTCTTTTTCCTAAATATTCAAATTTTGGGGGTCATCGAGCAAATATGAGTATATATATATATATATATATATATATATATATATATATTTATAGTGGTCAATCACTGGCAAAAAAAAAAAGTTGTTTCCATCTCTAGTGAACTTCTGGTCCCATATATGGTTAAATTTCTCCAAGACTCCTCGCCCATTAAATTACGCATTATACAGGACCAGCTCAAGTCTTCCTGCTAGAGAAACCTGTCACTGTTGGTCCTTCATAATCGATAGTGAAGAATTGAAATCCCACCTCATAACATTTGGTGAAATCAAGGAGCTTAAACACAAAACTCTTCCGTTGACTACAGGCCAATAATGTTTTAAACAAGTTTCCCAATGTTAATTTACAATAACTGTATATAAAGAAAATCTGGTAGAAATATTAGAACATGCAGGCATTCCACTGCTTGCAACTCTCTTTAAACGTATTCAAGGCATTGACATATCCATAGGAGTAACGATTGGAAAACGACTGTGGGTTATATGGCAAGCTAAAGGGTTTGCAAGGCTTCGACAAAGTAAAAATGACTTTTAGACTGGTTATTTTACCATTATGAACACATTAATCTCTTACAAAAAAGGTTGGGCCACCTTCTGGCTTCCAGGAACTAGGCTTCAATCACCAACCACTTGGATTGGCTGTGCAAATACACATGAGCTACAGCGGAAGAACGTCATCGCACAAGATTAAAACACATGTAAGACTAAAAGAAATGTAAGCCGAACTGAACACTCCTTCAATAGGCATGGAGACAAGCGAGCACAAAATGCGAATGAATGGCAGCAGCTTAGGCGTTCAACAGTTACTGGCGTCCATAACGCTACAACCACCACCTTTAGGCAGTTATGGATTAACCTAAAACGGTCATTTAATGCACAAACCCACACGAAGGGGACTTAAATATGCATGGGACGGGCATAAGGCAAAACCAAGAAATGAATGAGGATACAGTGTCTGTAGGCAGAAGAAACGGGTTCTTATCAGTCATCAAAGTCTAGGTTTCTCACACCCATTCATTCATTCTTGCCCTTTAATGTGCTGATCCATCAAATGGTCCAACATTTCAGAAACCCTCAACATCAAATGGAACATTCCAATTATTTCATATTAATATCATTTAGCACGTGCAACTTAATTATAACTTTCTAGATATACCCACAGTATCAACTGATATCAGACACAACTCTAATCACTTACGACCCAAAAATGGATAATTAAAACAATTCGTCATTGCATTTATATAGACATATATACACACACACACTACAGTGTGACACCTGTAACCACAACTAGGGCACACAAATGAGCCATTTGACTCGATTTGTACACATTGTAGGGCACACAGTGTCTGCGGATTCATAGAATTGTTACTAATACATTACATGATTTTATTACACAAAACAGCCACAGCTGCAATCTTCTTTCTATTGATCTCTTGGACTTGCATGCCTGTAAAAGTTACCTGCAGAAGCACATCCAGCCCCTGATGGATGGGGTGCATTACAGCCCAATACGGGTGCATCCTGGAGACATGGAAGGATCAGTAACCCCCCCTTAGCCTGCCAAACAAGGGCTCCTTATTCATTACACAGCAGCAGCAGCAGCACTGACAGCTAGGAGGCTGCCTGTCATCATGCGAAGCACACGCACGGCGCAATCTCTGCAATCCCCTCACCCCGCACTACTGCCCCTTCCTCACAGTAACAGACACCCCACGGAAAACCTCCCCACTCCGTTACCTCTGAATTTGAGCTCGTTGGGCGGGTCAAGGATGAGGATCTGTTCGTGCTTGGGCATTATGGCCCCGCCGGCTGCAGCCATGCACCTCACAGCTGCCAGACGATTCTCGCTTGGAAAGGTGAAGGCCTTCGGTGTGGAGCGGTGCACAGGGCCCGCGGAGACGGAACAGCAGGGCCGGCTTGGTGCTAAACGAGGCCGCGCGATGGTGGTCGGCTTGGGCGGTGGTAGATTGCGCGCTCTATCGGGTTACTCTCCGCCTCCCCCAGCGCCCTGTCACCGCTGACTCAACACAGCACAGTTGCGGCAACCGCGCAATGCCCCGAGCACGTCAGGAACGGGCGGGACAACGGTGGTGACGTCACTACGCAAGCTCAGCGCTACCCGCCCACCTGTAGCCACGCCCGCTCCACTGTTTTTTCCTGTTCATCATATGAACTTTGCTATGGACGTGGTGGTGTTGGCTGGTGGCTACTGGAGAGTGCTGGTCACAAGCTACTCGCCTTTATCATCCATTTGTAACATGGAAGCCTGGTGGAGCCCCAGTACCAGACATCCCAGTTTGAAAGTCACCACCTGGCAGCCCTCACAACAATCATATGGGAAGAGAGAGGCAGTCCCTGGGTGTTTTTCCTCCCCTAATGTCCCTCTTCTATTATCTCAGAGTATAAGCACTGTTCCACAGCACTGAAGCGTACGATAATCTGATGTGTTGTTTAATTCAGCTGTAAATAAAATACTTAATTCTTATCCTTAGTACCTCAAAAACAGTTTCCATCAAAAAAGATATCCGTCTCTAAAGAACGCTATTCCAAAATGTTTTTTTTTGTTTTTTTTTACTTTTCCCAATTTTGTCAATGCCTTGTTTACATACAATTTCTGTTTATTTTTTGCGATTTCAGGGAATACTTTGTATGGAGTAAATAACTAGTGTTGGAATTGCATAGTTTTTTTTTATTTTGTATCCTCAATTTATCATAGAAACCGGGGCCTTGCCAAACTAAGTTTCTTAGTTATGCATAAAGTTGGTGTTTTTGTAAGCTGGTAATTCATTAGTGTCGCAACGTTTTTTAATTGTTTTATATAGCGCCATCATATTCCATAGCGCTGTACAATGGGTAGACAGGACATAACAAGTAGTATATAACATAACAATTTGACTTACAGAAATAACCGGTGAGGAGGGCCCTGCTTAAACCAGTCTATGTTTGTTGGTTCACTAGGAATGATTTTTGTCACGCATCGGCACGTGCGTTGTAACTGCCGTCATTCTGAACCGGTGGCTGATAAGCTCATAGAAATAACCGGTGGATATATTCGAGGTACATTGAGGTGGACATTGCCAGTGCCAGCAACTCATTTTTTTAAATGGATATTAAAATGGTGCTGTGCAGCGTATCCAGGTTTTGTTTGTATTGTTGCAGCATTTCACTGACTGCCATTAATACTGCATGAGAGTAAGCGATACTAATGTAATGAGAGACCATTCAATTGTAACATATACCCACCGCATACAAACACTGAGGACATTGTACAAATCCCCAAGTGCCAGTCGGCGGTGTCATTATCAGCTATGCCTTTTAACCATTTAGATACCAGGCCACCAATTCATTTCTCTTCAGCTACGCCGATTTTGGCAGCATCCATGAAATTGTATATCAGTGGTTCTCACATTGCTAAATACTTAGTGGAACTTAGGGCTGCACTGGCAGTTATGGAGGCCGTGGCACTTTAACACTATATCCGACCAACGTCTGGACGCTCGAGATTTTTATGCTAACATATCGTACGGCTCCAGCAGCAGATGGGGTGAGTGTGCGTCGCTGTAGGCTAGTGGCCCGCCAGGCACTTGCCCCGTGTGTCAGATCGTCAGGCCGAAAAATAAATACGAACATGAGTTGACAGTGAAACATTGTTTCATCCAAAAGTACAAAATCTGCAATCATTTTTTAAAGCTTTGACTTGCAAGTCTTAACAATCAAAGTAACCCGAAAAATCTCTTTGAAAATCACAAGATAGGTTTTTGTTTTAACATTTGAAATAAATTCTTCTACAAAATATATCTTCCCAAATTGATCAAATCGGACTTGCCTCAATACTTTAAAAGTAAGCTTCGGAATGCCTTATAGGGTCTATAATTTTCAGGAGCATTGCGTTCTATGTTCATTTCTGCCCTTATATTGATGAAATCTAGGGTGGTTGATACATACAGTGTTTGCTTTGTAGCCCTCATATAATTGATATAATTGTGTAACATATGAGTTACGCTACAGCTGTCCTAAATTGTTTTATCAATACTCAAGTAGTTTTGTGGTTATTGTCTTAAAGAAATGACCAGCACTGGAAAGCAAGTATTCTTTCACTGGATATAGCCTAACGTTGAGTGAAATTACATTCAGTGGGACCTCTTATTGTGATACTGGTATTTTTCTTATCTTAGGTATTCGGAGATATTGCCCATAACCCAACATCTTTCAAACACAAACAGAAGGTGTAGAAGCTTTATTATGATGACCACAGGTTTTTGGTTCATCTTGCAGAGGAGAGTGCCAGAAATTCTGCATAATATTTTTTCATAGGCCAGTGTAGCTTAAAACAAAATAAAATAAGTCCAGTCTCATTTTCCAAAAAATGTCTTTTATTTTTGAGAAGGAGGTGGGATAATTCTTGTCTGCTCACGTGGTTTCTAAATATTTTTCTTTGTGCTTAAATTGATTCACCAAAACACTGAACACACACATACACGAGTAAACATAGTAAGGAAATACATACTACTACTACTCCTTAAACTAATAAGAAACCCTCTACAAAGCCCTAAATAGACAGTCCCTTGAATGGTTTCCTCTGGAATATTTCCTCAAGCATCCTCAACTGTGAGTTATACACCAGAGATTATATGCCTACATTGGTGGGACTTAACAACAAGCAACCACTATGGTCCCTGATACCAAACAAAATCCAAATTATTTCAGGAATAGAGCTAAAACCTGCCCCTAAGACTATAAATTGGCCAGAATGTAATCAGAACAGACACTTATAGTGATGCATTTACTAATGTCAATTGAAAGAAACTGGAAATCTAAAATCCACTTATCTTGGGAAATAGTAGAAACAGTAAAAACACAGTCTCTCAACTAAAAATGGAATTCGGAAGAACCAGAATATTGCAAATAAATCTGAGTGTCCAAGACATTTATAGGAAATGTATCATACAATTATTATCTAATTGAAACCCTGTAAACCATAGAATATAAAGCAATTGCTTAACTACATGCCAAATCTCAATGGATAAAATGGAAAATCATTGAACTCCCCTCTCTTTCTTTTTTTCTTCTTTCTCTTTTATCGAATGACCGCCATTCAAATTCATGAAATAAGAATATACTGTTTGAGATGAAACATGAATGTAAATGTATTTTGTATTTTTTTCAATGAAAGAATTGAGCACATTTCCATATAAAAAAAACTTTATTGGTGAATGATATAGTTGAATAAACTTATAAGGTAAAAGAAAGAGTAGAACAATGACTAATTAGCATAACTTCATGGTAATATATATTAAAGTAACAACTTGGGACCAGCCCAATCACATATTTACAGAAAACAAAATGAATAATGTTCCCACACACTGGGAATCCATGAATGATATAGATTTAAATAAATGAGGTTAAAATACTGAATTATATCGATATGCTTACAATTGGAATGCTAAAAAAAGGGAGCATGCATTTTGTACCTACAACACGATAAGCCTTAATAAATTGGAGAACAGATAATAGTGATTAGAACTGTATTGCTATCGAACCCTCATTTAACCCATTTATAGGGCTATCAAGGTGCGTCATGGAGCTGTGATAAAAACTACCACTGTCATAACGGCTGGTGAATGGAATACATATTTTGTTTTTGTAACTAGCTACAAAGTGAGAGGAGGGAGAGTAAGGGGGATCAGTAATCTCTTGCCTTTTACAGAATCTGGGATAGGCATAAAGCGTTCATGAATTTAAGACAAGATAAAGGACTCATTAAGACCTGAGTGTTACAGTAGGAAAAATGGACTAAATGGGCTAAATGTACTCTAAATGCTTTAGCGTTAAGGGGACTGACTAGCTTTAGGAACTCACCAGGTAACGTGACTATTCACTACCGACCAAACCAACGACATAAAGAATAGTGCGTCTTTGCTGAACATCAACAGATTCACAGTGAACTTTGAAGGGAAAGTTCACAGAGATGTAGAAGCTGACAGCAGAACCAACTGGCCCATCTAGTCTGTTTATTTGTTTATGCCTGCAGTATGACTTCAAACCTTTCTTGATCCTTGTCTACTTTTCTGGATAGACTTATTCCTACCCTATGAGTTTTTAGTCCTACCTGCTTAAAAGATATACCATATCTATCAAAGTAAACATCTGACAAAAGTAACATTGTACCTGCCACAATTTTCAGGAGATGTGAACCACAGTTAAAATACTTGAGATTCCAGTTAGTGAACCAGCCAGCTAAATACCTATTGAGTTCAAACTTTGAGCTTCTCCTTGTCTCCTAGAGGTCACAAAGGGCTGTGCTGAAGGCCCAGATCATATATTTGCTCAATTGCCAGATGGGACAGTAGTAGCTGCCCTTTAACCCTTGCTATTACACTACACAGAACCCATAGAACTTCAACTATGAATATGAAGAGACGTAAATGCCACAGATTTAGTGTATAGTGGAATACACTAAGTGGAATGAACCGACCACTGTGCACATAAACATGTATTCAAATTACTACATTGGCAGCTTCGTAAGTAGTTCTATTTGTTCATTCTTGTTCCAAGAAGTGAACAGAAACAGTTCTAATAACTGGGACATACTGTTTCTGACCTTATAATTGTATAATCTAATTTGAAATTTCCTTCATGATCATCAATGCTTTTCTTGTAACAAATGGAAATCGGGCCAGCCATGTGCTTTTGGTCTCTTTTTTTTTTTTTTAAGGAAGTAAGCCAGTTACACTAAAAATAATTCTATTTCCAAGGCAGTTTACAGTGTTCTCCAAATCTGTACAATGTACACCAGATTTACTCCCATGTAAATGGCCTCCTGGCCATCCGATGCATTATTTGCATTTCTTTATGTGGCACCTGCCACTTAAACCAACATGCAAAACAATGTTACACAAAAATGTCTTAGTTTTCCTTTAACATTTGTCATTGAACTGTAATTAGAACATTTTACCCCAGGTATATGTTGTGCATTGGGTAGTATTTTTTTTAGCACTGACACCAAAAGTTGCTGTTTTAGTAACATGTTACTATCATGTTGTCTATTATGGCAGATCAAGTAATCTAGGCTTCCAATTACATTAGAGCGGATTTTGGCATACCAGTACAAACAGGTCTTTCAGGTGAGAATAAACAATTACTTGTCCAAATAATTCTCCAATAATTGAAATTGTAAAAATGCTTTTCTAGAATGACATTACATAGTCAATAATTTCTAGTATTGTTTCCATGTATATGTTTATCTACATCTTATTTAAATTAGTATTCAATGTTTGTATTTGTTTTATTGATGTTTTCTCACTTATAATAAGTTAAAAAGTTAGTATTCTTGACCTGCAGTAACAGGCTTGGCGAAAGCTGGGATAATTGCATAATGAATGCAATCATCTTTCAGTAGGAAACAGGTTTAATCGCTTCCTCTTTTAGTGAAATCCTTTGCTACAGTTATACCACAAAGCGTTATCTTATAGGATTTACAAATAAACTCCAGGTGCAGCCATGATATGTGCAACTGAATACATGAAACACCTAGGATATGTTAATAGCCAATTCATTAAGAACCAACATGGAATCGTATGCCTACAGTATGATGATTCACAAAGAATGGGTTATTTATTGGTAAAATATAGAATATTTGAACACTACAGACCAACTATACAATGCTAGGTTAAACCCCATCAGGGTAACAACATAGGGTCTTTTTGTTGATGTTAAGCACTGTGCACCAGAATATCTCCAGCATCGCTCTATGCAACTATGGAGCCCTGCCTTTTATTGGAAAGAATAAAAGCATTGCATCTTTTCTGGTTGAAAAAAGTTAAAAACTCACATGTTACATGACATAAATATCATGCTACTTTATTTTAAAAGTATGGAAATATTTAGGGGTTAATAATTGTTCTTTTACTAACTATAACATATGTTGCTATGAGCAGTTAGGGTTATGAGGTTTGAAGTTGTGAAATATTGTGTAGTAGTGTAACAAATAGCAAACAAGCAGAGGTCCCGGTGCATGAAAAGCTTTGAGAACCCTAGTCATGTTTGTTTGCTCATACCCTCATTTTCATATGAGCCCAAATGTCATCTAGGAGTGACGAGCATGGAGGTTTCTAACATAGGAAATGCAGAAAGATGACTGTTCTCTATACTGTGCAATATCTGCAAATTACTAGTGGCTTTCTCTAAGCAAAAATGTCTTAATAGTGCAGTTCCCAACATTTGTGCTTTTCTTGGTACTGAATTTGCATTTGAGGTTGAAATTACATTATTTTCCCACATTGAATCTTCAGATCGTCTCACCGGAGCCCTATCTTCTTTCAAGCGATTATGGTCACTGGGCCAGATCAGCAGCATCGGTTTGGTGACTGTGAAGCTGGCCTTCCGAGTTTCATTGCACCGTTGGCCCCATTCTCATGAGTATCAAGGGGAGGGATTCTTCGACCTAAGATAGATATATACATATTGAACCATTTTCTTTCGTGAATCAATGAAAACTAGGCTCTAATTCTTAGCACGTACGATATCTTCTCTGTTTTTGATGTTGCGTGTTAGATGTTTATAGTTTCAGAGTCTTGGTTAGGGTATTGACTTATGTTTCAGTGTCACAGTATGCAGAACATACATTTGTGGTGGAAAATGTTAACATATGATGTTCCCTTGGAAATAAAGGTCATTATTTCAGGTCTCAGAATGATAGTTTGAAAGATGGTAGAAGATTTACTTTCTCAAGCTTCTACAAAAGAAGAACACCAGGGGAGGGAAGAGGGATGGAGGAATTTGGGCCCAGAGTTGCTGTTAAACAGGTCCCACAAATCTAATTTAATATTATGGAAATTAACATTTAATATTTCTGTAAATCATTTTAAATTTTGTATTTTCTTTTAGACATTCATAAGTAAACCACACATTGAGTATCATATTGGAGCACCCCACTATTCTCTCTGTATATTAAATGCATGTGACAACTCAAAATTATATTAATATATCATATTATAATTGGGTTGTCACTGCAATAGAATCTTTGTAAATGACTATTAAGACACTCAATGTCAGTTCATTCATAACACCCCTAGCCCGGTAAATAAACATACTTAGTATGGAATATAAACATATTTACTTATGCCTTGAAAGAGTTCCTCAACATTAATGGCATTCTTTGCACTGGTCTCAACAACAATCGCCCCAATAGACTCTGCATATTCCCTGGCATCTTTCATTGTCACTTCCCTACAAAATAAAGGAACATGGTTAGAAATAATAATACTACTGTAAGTTACAATGTCCTCCTATAAAAATACATAGTATGACATCGCAGCGGGCACAGCAGGTTATCAGGAGGCACATAAACCATTGCTCATCAATGCATATGTCAAATGGTATTCTGGTTTTCATGGGACAGTCACGATTTTTAGGCACTGTCCACTATAGCTGCCCTAGTATCCTACTTTTGCAGGCAGTTGAGATGGCATGGGCCAGTTGAGAAGATTTCCCTTGACCGGCTCAGGGAGCTGTATAAGCAATGGAAACTGCAGCTCCCACGTGGCCACCTAACAATGCTCTGCAACAGAGCATCACAAGGTGGCTTTTTGGGTAAGAGGCACAACTTTAGCCAAGCCCTTCCTGCCTCTAGCACAGGTGTTTGAGACAAATCAAAAACTAATACATTACATACATTTTTCTGTATGGCAAACACATTGCTAATATACTTCCCAGTGTTATCTGTGCTACAGCTATATATTAAAGAATATAATATATGTATAATTTATTTTCTCCGCCGCATTTCTATTTGATGCAGATTCTTTTACTCTTTTTGTTTATGAAAGGTCATTTGCTTAACCCCTTAAGAACAATGGGCGGTCCCTAAACCCATTCAAAACAATGCATTTTGAGCCCCTACATGTAAGGCCTTTGTCATTAATGTCACAAGTGAGTGTGGTAGGAACATCATGGAAAGTCTTTTCAGTGAAATGCTTTTTGGGTATATTGTGATTACACCACATAACATGTTAGAGCAGTAAAACATGTGAAGCCTGCATCTCTCCCAGCCACTCTCTATTCTCATAGTAAATTTCCCCAGAAATCCACGTCTGGACAGTTGCATGTATAGAGTGTCACAGACTGCCTCTTTTACACATATTTGTATGGCATT
>VKOC01008990.1:0-20797 GCA_009364415.1 Spea multiplicata | reverse complement strand
ATCTGCCATCAAATTCTATGCTTGTATTAACTATGTTTAATATATTATGTACTATAACACATAGGAGAAATTTGTTTATTAAACAGAAAGCAATGTCATTTGGTACGTGTGAACAAATCTGTGTATCATATGCCCATTGAAGCTCAAATATTACTTTTTGGGGGCTAGTATTTTTCAGATGTTCCCTGCAGACAGAAAGAGGGTAGAACACGCATTAAGTGCTTGTCATCTAGCAAAAGGAAAAGTAAGTCTTGTACCGTCAACACCTTCACGTACATATGTGTAACCTACAGCTGATCCTGTGCCTGTGGTACTTCATTAAATATTTTATTTAATCATAATAATAATAATGCGAATAGTCACCCTTTGTTGTGTGGCCATTACCCCCCTAATTACAAAGCCTGTACATGTACGGGCTCACAATGCATTGTTTTCAATGGGTTTTGGGGCTGCCCATTGTCCTTAAGGGGTTAATAAATGCATCTAGTGTTCACAGTGTCTCTTTTGTCAACACAATGTATTAATAAGTGTTGTTCCGTTTACGTATTTCTCACAATACTATGTTAGAAATATAAAAAAGCCGTAGCTAGTACTTACTTTACTTTGCTTGGATTCTAGAATGATGCTATTAACCCTGAAGATTTTCCTGAATCCGTCTTCCGAACGTTTCTCATGCACCTTTGTCCACGGCCAGAGATAGATGAGATCTTTACCTCTTAGTGAGTGTTTAATCATCCCATGAAGCTAAAAAAAAAAAAAAAAAAAAGCCTGCAATCATTTTCTTTTTCCCTACAAAAAGTGTCTAAAAATGACTGGAAGTTTTTAGGGGACAAAATTCTGAGACCTACAAAGAAAGTGAATTTCTGAAATGAAGAAAGATAGCCGCGGTCAGATGTGGTTTGCGCCAGAGTATTTTCTATGCCACTCGGCCACTTCAGTGCTCAAGTCATGTTAAATCTTTCAGACAAGTGTATTGCCACTGAGAGCAAATAAATTACCTGCTACGGTAATATTAATATATGGAATATGACTTCAAGCTCCAGAATTTATGTCTACGGTATTGGTTACCATCCCCATATATCGATAAATATTTGGTTTTATTTATTTGCAGCCACTCCAAGGCCAAACCCTACATGACTAAGGATCATCTCACTAAGTTCATCAACAGCAAGCAGAGAGACTCTCGCCTGAATGAGCTGCTTTTTCCACCAGCCAAACACGAGCAGGTGCAACTTCTTATAGAGAAATACGAACCTAGTGTGATCAACGTGCAAAGAGGTGAGCGCAAGATTAAACGATGGCTGTTTTAACCCCTTAAGGACAATGGGTGGCCCCTAAACCCATTGGAAGCCTGTACATGTACGGGCTCAAAATGCATTGTTTTCAATGGGTTTAGGGACCGCCCATTGTCCTTAAGGGGTTAAACTCCAGTGTGTGTGTATTTGTGCCATGCTTTACAGTATAGTCTTTGATAAAGGGCCCCGTTTGCTTCTGTCCATACAACATATCAGGTATATCACTTCTCTCTCCATGCTCTAAAGTCATCTAGCGTTTTCTTTTTTCTTTCTTTTAGGGCAGTTGTCTCCAGAAGGAATGGTCTGGTTCCTTTGTGGGTTTGAGAACAGCATTGTGTCTCTAGATAAATTACTGGTAAACCAAGACATGACCCAGCCACTCTCTCATTACTTTATCAACTCTTCTCACAATACCTACCTCACAGGTACTCCACACAGGGCATGGTGAAGTAGATTCTCATCTTAAACTCAACTCATAAGGCCTGCTTTGTTTTCTTAAAATCATTTAAAATACCTTATAGCATGCATTGGAGTGTAGGTCGATTTACCTTTGGATTAGCCTTAAAGATGAAAAAAAATTATACAGGAGGTATTGTTTTTAAAACCTTCCCATGTATCCTTTCTCATTATGTATCTTAAACATATTTTATGCCACCCACTGTAATAGCCATGAAAGGCATACGTATAGACGTGGCTTACTGGCATAGGTGCTCTATTTATATTATACATTTGAAGAACAAAAGGGTACATTTGAAGGTACATTTGAAGGTACATGAGGGCCAAAAGTATTGGCAAATCGTTGGTGACCATGAATACCATTCCTCCATCATTTCAGCCGGGCAGTTTTCCGGGGTCTCATCTCCTGAAATGTACAGACAGACCCTGCTCTCTGGTTGCCGCTGTGTAGAACTGGATTGCTGGAAGGGGAAGCCACCCGATGAAGAGCCAATTATCACTCATGGTTTCACCATGACTACTGAGATACTCTTTAAGGTGCGAGACATTTAGCTTATGCGTTCTTATTTTAACGTTTTGTGTACATATTGCAATTTAAGTCGTGACATGGAAATAATACTACCTGGAATATCAATATTATTTAAGGAATTACAGTAAACTGAATAATAACGTTAGCCGGAGATAAAGCAGTGTCATAGTATGTTGAAGACCAGGTGGAAAGTTACACATATCGTTAGATGTCCTGTGTACTCTATATAAAACAGCTTATCCTTTTGAAATAGAAACTTTAAAATAATACAGTCCAATATGGATGGGTAACTGGCCTTCCCCTGAATATCACACTCACGTTGACCCATGATATGATTCGTGATATGAATTACTGGTTGCTCTAGTGATTCAGTTTTTGTAAATACTTAAAAACCAGTACAAAGTTCTTTTATAGATTTATATACCTGGTAAATAGCTTTGCGCCATATCATTCCGGCAAACTTATCTGCAGCCGTGCAGCCGTGGAGATATCGTTTTTTTTTTTTAATTTATACGTTGAGCAATGCACAATAACGTAATCACTAAGTACTTTATCATGCGTTATTTGTTTAGGAGGCTGTCTGGTACACCAAGCAGTATGATAAAGACTGAACAGGGGTGGCGTGCTTGATTAGGCTAGAAATATAATATTAATTAAAAAAATATTCTAACCTTGACAATAGTAACATGACCAACGACTGGTAACATTACGGTTCCGGTTTTTAAACTCCCTCAATTTTCCGCAGGATGTCATTGAAGCCATTGCTGAATCGGCTTTCAAAACATCACCGTATCCTATTATTCTGTCCTTTGAGAACCATGTTGACTCGTGAGTATCTGTTTTCTGCAAATTTATGAAAATGTAGTTAAAAATGAAATGACTTTATAATTTTAAAAACTTTATAATTTTTAAATCTGCTTTCGAAAGACCACAGTCCCGCAAAAGAAGAAGTTTAAGTGCCAACGTGGCTCGAACTTCTAAATCAAGTGGGACTTCCACTTTTAGTATCTGTTGTTAAAAAAGTGAAACACAGACTATAATGACATTGCTTTTAAAGCACTGTAATATATCTGTGTCAGTATGTTAATTAGGGATGTAGAATACCTTATGCCAATAAACAACCCACCATAAAATTATATCACAATGTTAATTGAGCTGTAAAATCCTGTCTGTTTTGGGCAAGAAGTACGGTTTTAGGATCTACAGAGCAAGATTTTATAAGTCCCTTGTCTGTTTTTTATAAGGACTGCTTACTTCTCATTGAATATGTTAACTTGGATTGGATTTGTAATATTATATATGTATATATATATATATATATATATATATATATATTATATAACATATAACAAACCTAGTGAACGCAATTAAATTACCACTAGGTGTCCTGGTAAGCAAAGTTTTTATTTCATATGGACTTTATCTTTACTCGAACACCATTGGTAATCTTTTAATGTCCCTGATATCCTGGTACTTGATGTATTTTCCTTGTAACAGTGAAGTTACTGTTCAGAGCCATTATAGTATCTGCTAACGGGTCCATATATGCCCAGTTTATCTATTTTATTAAGCGTTCTTGAGAAAGGTTTTGTGTATTAGGGTGTCTTTATTTTGATTTATTTGCAAATTAAAAATGACATTATTACTTCCAGGGCAAAACAACAGGCAAAAATGGCAGATTATTGCAGGTCCATATTCGGAGACATGCTTTTAACTGAACCACTGGAGAAATATCCCGTAAGTTTTATATATAAGATGTGCGCCTAACAAAGAAAAGTTAGAACACACAGTTTTACGGTCACATGTTTTTGATGTATGTCATTTAAACATACTCCGAGCATGAGTGTCCTCAATGGAATGCAAAAAAAAAAAAAAAAAAAACTGCCTATTAAAGCTAATAATCACAAGGACTTAAATTAACTTGATTACATTTTAACAAAAATCCAAATTTCCCATTTCTAATGTCTGCATTGCATGCCTGCCCATATTTAAATGCCATTAGTAGACCGAGGGTCAGTGTTGTCCCTCTTTCCACATCAGCCCTGCTACTGCAGCTTTTTGAGAAACAATTAACTAAAGAGAATCCCGCAATTATTGTAGCTGCAGGCATCAAACACAATAAACCTTAGCATACCCAATCCTGATACATAACTCCATCATACCAAGCAAGTCAACGTCTTTTATTGTTAAATCTAGAGTGCCTTGAACACTTGCGGTTGGCCGTAGTTCTCTCCTTCCGATGAAAAGACAACCTTTTTAATCATATATGTAATACCCTTTTACAGCTGAAACCTGGTTCCCCATTGCCGAGCCCACAAGAATTGCTTGGGAAAATCTTAATAAAAAATAAAAAGAACCAGTCTTTTTCATCCCCTGAGAAGAAAGCTACAGAGCAAGGGAATGCTAATTCAAGTGGAAATCCAGGTAATACAAACATAATATAAAAGTTATTAGTCAATAAGGATAAAAAATCCGATTAGATCTTATTCATCACATAACGTATTAGACCGTTGGAACGTAAAGTCATCCCTTGGCATTCAGAATCGGTTTCTGGACGTACACTGAGCTGGGGATCTTTCCATTCAAACACCAAAAACTTTGAATTCTATATTTCATATAAAATCAGCTTCATGTGTGGAATTATATTTCTGCATTTGATCAGTATCAATGTGCTGAATACTCTTTACTGGTTAAAAAAAGATTTGAACGAGGTCATTCTACGGAGTGAGACAGATTTGATGTTTGTGTGTAGATGAAGGGACGGAAGAGGATTTAGCGAAGGAGGCGGAAAATGAGGAGGCGCCAGAAAACCTAAACGAGGAAGATATAAAGCAGATGCAATCAGATGAGGTATGTTTTCCTTTGGAAGGCCTAGGTCATGGAACTGTTATTAACTAAATTGTTTTACCAATGTGAAGCTAAAAACACAGAAAGTCTAGAGAATGTAGTATGCACTGTTTTCTTTATTGTAGTAGTATTATTAACTATGTTTAAAGCGATTGCATACTGTACATTTACATTTTTAGTCATTTTTAGTTGGATCGGCTTCAAATGTGGTTTCTTGCCTAAGACCAATTACATCAGCCATAAGTAGATTCTCTCCTTAAGTTTCATAAGTGGTCTCATCACCGTAGCATCTGAAGAAGTGTTCCTGGTGATTGGACCATTCCATTGGTATTGACGGAGATAACCCAACCGGTCCTTTGCACTAAAATCACACTTTTTGAGTAATCTCCAAGGTCCTTAAATAATTAGTATTCACAAACTGTTTATTTTTTCCGTGTGGCCTCCTTTTACTTTTTTTTTGTCATGTTGTGCATGAACTGTGAACTTTCCATTAACTATATATTGGGTTTAGCAACTTTGTCATCCGGGAACCACCAGATTAATAATATTAAGAAAACTAATGCCAATTTCATATACAGTATTTATAAAATATTCTTATTATTGCTAATGCTACATTTTATGCGATTTATCATAGCACGTGAACATTAGCTCTCTCAAACATATCGGAACTCTCTTTCGATTCCAGCCAACATTAGATGCAGGGCTGGATTTTTGCCACCCTAGGCTTATATGCATGAATATTAAATTCATTTTTTTGTTGCGAAGAACCGGATAGGATTTGTTACCTTCTCTATTCTGCACATTTACAGGGCACTGCAGGTTTGGAGGCTACCGCGTACGAAGAGATGTCAAGTCTTGTGAACTACATCCAACCGATCAAGTTTGATTCCTTTGAAGTATCAACGCGTATGCAAATTCTAAGACAAATATGTTTTTTAAAAAGAGAATGTTTGTGACGAGGTTTTAAAACCTATAATTTATTTAAATAGCATACTGCGGTGGAGGGAACTCCATGTTTTTTTAAAGTATTTATCTCACAATATATAAATAATTTTCTGCACACTATGTCTTCTTGTTAAGACTTGCATATACTCTAAATATGTCAGCTAATTAAATTTATGTACGCCAATACTATTGATGACTGCTACTTGCACATGTTTTGTATAATTATGTACATCTATCCATTAGCAGCATCGGTAACATGACTGCACATATCAGTTTATTAAGTAAATTGAGTTTTCAGGTGGGTTTGCACCTAGAATTGCTATTTTAACTCACCTATTAATGATTAAACTGTATCTTGCCAACCAAACTCTTCTTAGAGAAGATGCTGACTGGGGTTGGCTCTTTGGAACGTATAATGAAGTTGGTGACTTCAAACTGCAACTCTCCTGCAACCTCCCACGTTAGCGAGTAAAACATCCGTGAAATGATGAGGTTATTATTTATATTCAGATATCTCCACAAGGCAACTTTTTATAGTTAACGCACCACGTATACGTGTTGTGGCCAATGACAGACTGTCTCAATTTGCATGCTAGGCAGATAGTATGGAAATTGGGACAATCTGTCATTGGCCACAACACGTACACGTGGTGTGTTAACTATAAAAGTGCAAGTGTTGTGGCCCTAACCAGTCTAGGGCAAGATAAAATCTTATTTTTGCTTTTGGAATGATCATTAGGCTTTTGCATTGTGAGTAGTCAAGCTAGCAAGTAAAATGCGGCCTCTAATTTGAGCAGGTCACCATTCCCTAACTTGCTATATTTTGACGTTGTGGTATTTGATTTGTTAATATGTTTTAGTGTAGGTTGTGGGAATAAAGGTTTGACATAAGTGGAATTACATGTGAAATTCGGTTGTTCCAAAGTAAAGACGTTGGTGAGTAATGTTATATTTCCATGTGCTTCATTGATTGTCTGCTTCCCCTCAATCCAGAAAAGAACCAAAGTTATGTCATCTCTTCATTTGTGGAAACCAAAGCCTATGATTTACTGACAAAATTTCCTGTCCAGTTTGTAGAGTATCCTTTCTGTGGTGACGCCATAGAGTTTTATACCTAAATATGTCGAAGGAAAAGCCTTTATATATATATATTGGTTCACTTTCCTATAGCCTTCCCTCAGATACAATAAGAGACAGATGAGCCGGATTTATCCAAAAGGCACCAGAATGGACTCCTCCAACTACATGCCACAAATGTTCTGGAATGCAGGGTGTCAGATGGTCGCATTGAACTTTCAAACCATGGGTTAGAATATATTTATTAATAATAATAAAAACTGCTTTCAATTATTAGCCTTCAGTATTCTGAAAAAGAACCGATTATCTAATTGTGACTCTTATGTCTGCATTATCATTTTCTCTTGAATTATTTTAACTGCATTCATATGTTTTCATGTAATCTGGTCTATCTAACAATGTTTATGCTTTTTTTATCACTCCCAGATGTGGCAATGCAGCATAACATGTCAGTATTTGAGTTCAATGGGAGCAGTGGCTACATTCTGAAACACGAGTTTATGCGTCGGGCAGATAAGCAGTTTGATCCATTCACAGTTGACCGGATTGATGTGGTTGTAGCCAACACTCTTTCAATATCAGTGAGTACGAGATGGGGAGAGGACTTTTCATCAGCCATCACTTTTCAGATCAAAGTGACGTATGTACTCTATGGAGCCGGTTTCTGAGTTCTAGCCGTAACATGTCACTACATAAGGTGGATTTGGCTATTTCATGAACATATTTTGCCACATTTATCTTGGCCAGGTGCATTCTGGTCATTAATATTTTTGGGAAGCATCTATTAGGTTATATTTGTTATACATATAATGCATAAAATCCACAACCAATAAATCCACAATTACATATTAAATAAACACCATAGTTGAATTTCAAAAGTTAGAATAGTGTTTCACCATTGTGTATCTATACTTATTTACTTTGTTCAGCAGGGCACAGGTGAATATGGCGCAGCTGACATTTTGCATAGTTTCTCATAAGGGGGTTTTCTGTTGGACCTGCAGGTGGTACCATAGGGGATCATAGGAAGCATATGTGTCCACCATCTTACTCTATGCAATAGTATAGATCTTCGGAAATCAGTGAAGAATTATTACAGAGCCCGCCTAGCAAGCACGAACAGAAATAACCCAAGGACGTAACTGTCAGATACATGCATTCACAAGAGTTAAAGATATAATGTCTTATAGCTACTGAATATCTAAGGCATATCATGAACTCAGCTGCACTCAGCAACGATGGACTAGTGTCTTTTTTCAATCTTAATTACAATGTTACCCACATACATTTAGATTTTTATGTGTATTGGTATACATGCGGCAGGGTTTTGTTCTACCTGGGGATCTTCCTCATTATGAGTTTGGAGAAAGTGGGTACATTTCACACAACCATTATTACACTACATGACATTTAATTTATGGAGTACAAACAGATCCTGCAGCACTATTACAATAGGCAAAGTGAAAACTAATTATAACACAATTGACATTATATAAAAGTGACAATAACATTAACATGTTAGGAAATACTGGTAAAGAGACAAGGGCCCTGCTCTTGTGAGCTTACAACCCATAAGTGACAGAATGTCTCAGTCTACTCCACCTTGAGTTCATGACCAGCAGGGTCCTATGGATTTAGGCGACTCTTCCACTTACAAATGGTATCCGATAATGGACAGGGAAACAAAATAAAAAAAGAGATATTATCATTATTATTATCACCATCTTCCTTGGTATGGCCTTCCTTTGTACGGCCATTGTGGTTTGTTCTACATGCTTGACATTAATAACCATGCAGTCTGTTGTGTATATATACAGGTAATATCAGGTCAGTTTCTCTCTGACAAAAGTGTAAAGACTTACGTAGAGGTTGAGTTGTTCGGGCTGCCAGGAGATCCAAAGCGAAGATACAAGACAAAATTAGCACCAACTTCAAATTCAATTAATCCAATGTGGAATGAAGAGCCATTTGTGTTTGAAAAGGTACATCTCTTCTAGGACACATCATTATCCAATATTCTTGCTTGTATAAGAAAATTGATATACTGACGTCTCTGGGTTAGTTGAGAGCAACTAACCAACGCTTTACCATCATTTTAATTTGAGGTCGGTCATACCCATCAGCTGCCTGCGGTGCCAAAATTATCTAGGAGTAGGATAGCGGTGTATTCTTCCCAGGGGGACAGTTATGAATTGGTGGCAGGCCATGGAACACCTTACTTAATGTTCTATTGGGACTAAAATCCCTGTGTCCCTCGTCCCACCCCTGATATCCCTCCTTTCCAAGAATACAGAATGTTTGCTGGGTATTATTGTATCACTGTGTTCTATAGCCCTAAAAGTCATAATAATGTTTAAACAAAGCAGTATTACAGAAAGTACACAAAGTATGTAACATTGTAGCAAGAAAGCCTGATTTCTACACTTTCCACATTTCCGTGAATGCGTTTTCTATATTTTAATGCTTGTTGCAAACTTTGAAGCAGGATGATGTTCTGACCATGGGCACTGTTGCATTATGTATTGCCAGATTCTTATGCCAGAACTAGCTTCTCTCCGAATTGTGGCATACGAGGAGGGAGGGAAGTTTATTGGTCATCGACTCATTCCTATTGACGTTATCAGATCAGTAAAGTTTAGTACTTCAATTAGTTATCATGAAAAATATTAAAAATGTTCTCATTCATTATTGGACCAACAATAAAAAAGATGGCGGGTTCAATAAAAAGCATCACTTCCACTAAAGATTTCAACTTCCTTGGGCTAATACAGCTGTATTGATTTTTATTATTAAAATACTTTCCTGTACACAAAGAAATTAGTGCCACACAGGTCTGTCTTTAATATGGGGAAAAGGTGCAGTTGCCCCAGGTCCAGTAATTCATAGGGGGCCCAAAGTATCAGCATTTGAGATTTTCCTAGAATGTGCCAACAAAAGCTTAATTGTTGGTAAAGTCCTTGAAAATTTGAGTTAGCACTGTGGTTGCCAAGCCAATAATAGTTGATAGCCAACTTCCATAATTAAAATTATGCCACATCATAATGATAGCTTTAGTTTGAAGGAATTTCTGTGCAGTTAAAATAAAATTTGGATTTTTTTTCTTCTTTGTCTCTATTTTACCTACATATGTAAAATGCAATTTTCTGAATTTGGTCCCAACTATCTCCAGGTTATCATCACATTTGCCTTCGCAGTGAAAGTAACATGCCTCTCACCTTGCCTTCACTGTTTGTGTACGTTGAGGTAAAGGACTATGTACCGGATACATGGGCAGGTACCAGCTTCAGTGCTATTAACACAATCACCCTTTGACCCCATTCTGAATACTTTAACACAAAAATGAAAAGCGACACCTAACTTTTGTTTTAATCCTGTCTACTCATACACATTTTCCCCGATCTCATTCTTACCCTCAAGTACATTTTTCTCCATCTTCCAATATGTTTTCTCTGTTGATGCAGTTACTGACCTCTTTAATGAGTGTGAAGTAACATATTTTTCATGCTTTGGTTGTCAGACCTAACTCATGCTCTCTCCAATCCTACCAAATACTTCAATATTAATGAGAAGAAGTCAATAAAAATGAAAGACGGGTCAACCACTTCTCAGGAGGTGAGTACATATGCAAGTAGTAGGTATCGATGAAACAATTGGCATGTGGTTTTATGTCAATGATAGTTGAGCATCCCCATACTGTATTGCCCAAACTATAGGCCACATCTAATTTTAGGCTGCACCCATACGGTGTGGGGCTTTTTTTGAAGAATTCCGTTTGGGGAGAAAAGTGCAACCTATAATCAGGACAATACGGTAGTTGTGATTTTTAACAGTTTCCAGCCAGAATACACTGGAAAAAATGAAACACAGAGACCAAGCAACACAGACTTGCATGTTTGCTTACTGGTCTGATGTGGTCCACTGTGGCTTATTTATTGGATCACAATAATCCTAAAAAGATGGTTGCAGGTTTTTTTTAATCAAAATTATTTCCAATCAAGGCAGGGAGGTGGAATGTGTTAGTAGTACGTTTCATGGTTCTTTGAGTAGCAGGGACACGTACATTTATATAGTATGACACATCCATACCATTTTTTATTACTTTAATGCCTGCCCCTGTGTGCATTCCCTTCAGGACTGCTTCATGGTATACAGGTGGTATGATGTTATAACATGACAAGTAATACAGATAATGGACTGTGTCCATGTACATTTTTTTACATTTCTCTCCTTTTTATCTTTCCGTTTAATCCGACGCACAGAAATTCAACTCAAATCAATCCAATGGCAGCGCCGGATCTGGAAAAGGGTCAAATGGACCTTCAGGTAAACATTATATTATTATACGTTTCAGGCCAGCTGCCCTTCATGGGTTTTAGACATTAGAGCTTAGTGCCGGCGACCAATAGAGTCGCTCTTACGGACCTTTAACTCCTGGAGCTATCCTACGGATTACCGTTCCCGTTAACCCCTGAAATGATATGTAGATAAGGTAGGCTAGAGGTGGTGACTTGTATGGGGGAAGGAACCAGGGAGATCAGCTAGGAGATATTAACAAAGACGAACAGGAACATTCTTCCTGTTGTGCTTCTTCATCTTGGTGTAGGTTTATCCGCCGTCATATTATTTTATTCGAGTTCTCCCAAATACAAATGCACAAGTCTACCATTAACTATTATCTTGAAAGCCCATTATACCCTGATAAGAAGAACACTTAATCTTCAAGAAAATCTTCTCTGTGGGACCAATCCTGTTTAAAATCATTTAAATTTAAATAAAACAGAACAGCTCTTACTAGACATGGTCTAGTAAATCTAACTTCATGTGCAAATATATATATTATATATTATATAATAATAATAACAAACGTTAGTATGGGGAGCAAAATGACAAAACATTTAATTTGTATGACTTTGCACTAATATGTATTTTATATTTTAGGCTCTTTTACAAAAGGGACACAAGATCCCATAAAAGAAACCGAAGGTATTTTTTTACGACTTTTTTTTCTTCCTTCTTCTAGAGACCTAGCCTTTTAAAATGCAAGAATGTCAGAAGTAAAGGAAGTCAGGCTTTGCAAATATTGTGAGTACATCGCGGGGGTACTCTGAGGATTTGCTAGACCTGGGGGCAAGGCTTCTTTGCCCTAAGGAAAAGGCAAGTAAGGCTTACTGTCTGCCTCAGGCTTGTGGCCAGCACTGCCCACTTAAATTTTCCATTTAAAGGGAAAATGGGTAGGATAGTGGGGCGTGTGAAGACCTTGCTCCCACGACCTGGAGGATTCGGGTCTTGACCTGGATAACTGGAGAAGTGGTGCTTCCCAGGTATGCAGCAAAACAGTGGGGCCCCCAAGTGCCGGGCTCAAGGTGGAACTCTGCTTGTATCTGTGTAGGGGGCAGCCCTGGTTACCAGGCCTCCTTGGGTCCAGTACCATACCTATGCAAATCCAGAATGTATCTATGAACCGCATCGAGCATGCGCTTGTCGCCTTTGTTGAAGTAATACACTTCCTATTGTTATATTAACTCAAAGTCTTGTGGTTGTCTGAAACACAGTATTGATATACTATGACTACAATGACAACAGAGGATCTATTCCCTCAGCTGACACAGTTTCACAAATCTGACATGCTAGACAAGGCATATTCACAAAAGCCTCAAACGCAGTCGAGTTGATGCAAGCTCTTGGAAGTTTGTGCAATCTGTTGAGAAAGATTCACATAACTGCATCTCGTCTGTTAAGTGCTTTGGAGGAATGACGTGCCACAATACAACATATTCTGCAAATTATTTGGATCTCAGATTATGTGCTGCTAGATTTGAAAATCTTCATTATTACATCCTAGAGCCACAGACTGCAGACCAAGATGAGCTGCAAAAACAGAAAAGCTTCACAAAGCT
Source organism: Spea multiplicata (assembly GCA_009364415.1). Taxonomy (NCBI): domain Eukaryota; kingdom Metazoa; phylum Chordata; class Amphibia; order Anura; family Pelobatidae; genus Spea; species Spea multiplicata. Next base: position 7,751 of record VKOC01008990.1, on the reverse strand, counting down.
TCAGAAGAAGCAAGAGAAAGAACTGAAAGAAATGGAACGGAAGGGGATGAAGCGTCGGGATGAAATTCTGCAGAAATATTCAAGCGCATTTAGCACTCTCTATGCACAGACTAATAAAAAGAAGAGTTCCTCAAGCAAGGACCTCAAAAAGAAGAGGTAACAAGTAACGCAAACCCTAGCACATTTGTGTCATGTATCAATGGTGCCAGCAATGGACATGCTTTCTTCTCTGTGTGGCAGGGGCCACAAATAATGGGTGTGACAAAACTGAATATATAGGGCTACACCTTACCTGGAAATAAAACAAGTGTGTAACGGCAGTGTATGTGTGTGTATATACCAGCAGTATATATGTGTATATGGGCAGGGATTTGTAAGGGTTGTGTATATGTGTGTGTAAGGGCAGTGTAGATGTGTGTGTGTGTGTGTGTGTATGGGCAGGGATGTGCGACAGGAGTGTATGTGTGTATATCGGCCATGTATGTGTATATGGGCAAAAGTGTGTAAGGGAAATGTATATGTATCTGTGTGCATGATACGTTTCAACGTAATGCTTTTTTTCATAATTTTTGTTAAAGTACTATTCTTTACAGCCTAGTAATTTTGTTGTGACAATAATTAAACAGAGATTCTTTCATAAATATGTTGAGGGTTTTTTTGGTACTTATTCGCACATTGCACTACTATGTGTGTTTTTCCTTTCCGAGAAAAATGCTTGACTAAGCAATATATTTGTATTGCAGAGCTGTACCTGAGGATGATTATGGCTCGGTATGGGGTGCTGGAGAGATACCTGGTAAAGGTGATCCCAAAGTCTTAGAGATGAAGGAGAAGCTGGAACAGGAACTTATACATGCTGGGGAAGAACTTTATGAGAGTATATGGAAAAAGAAAGAGCAGCATTGTATTGAGGTATGCACTGGATCAGATCTCTTCAGGCCATAACTCATTTTAAAAAGGGACACTCATTGTCCAAAGAGCCCCTAAGCAAACAATATAATGCTCTGTATACACTTTCGGATGCATTGATCAAAATTAAAAAATGTACTTACTTTAGCAAGAAGCTGCAGATGTAGAGCTGCAACTTGCTTCCATTTTCGGATGATACTTGTCAATGATTGGGAGCACTTACTGCAAATGCTCACAGGGGTCTCAAAGTAGACAACAAAGTTCATGGAGCCAACTGGTGGTACATATAACACGTGAAAGGAGATGTGTTCCGCCTAACACATCTCCAGCACATAAAATATATAGCCCCAGTGCAGGCAAAGGAGCAAATGTATATCGGAGGATTCTACAGAATCCTCCCACACATTTGCAAGAGGGACACCAAGCGAATTAAAGGTTACATGGATATCAAGTGTATATGATGGCAGAAATGTCTCTTTAAGCAGGTTCCTCCCAGGTGGTCACCCTGGCAATAGTTTACAGTACAGAGTTACTGCACCTAGCCAGAGATTTATTTAACATGCTTTAGAGGTTATTATGTATGGGGCATGATAAACCCTGAAATCTAAACCAATTCAAAATCAGAGATATGCCACCATTTGTTGTAGAAATACATCCCTTGTTAAAGCAGAAACATTACAAGGTACCTCACTAGTAATTCAGATTCATATGAATTTTAACAAAATTTGCCAATTTTGTTAATTTGTTTATTTTGTTGAGGCCCCTCCTCATTCATTCAAAATGAAAACAGAGAGCTCAGTATTTTCAATTGCATTTTTCGCTTTCTCACACTCTCACTCACACCCTTTCACGATTTCCTACACACGTAACTCACTCTCAGAGTCTTACTCACGCTCTTTTCCATTGACTTCCTAGCTTCCGTCTGATTCTGTGTCCCTGTCTCCGTTACCGCAGCTCTGCTTCTTATCTTATCCTTTATTCTGTCTTCTTTCTTCGCTTCTACCCAAAATCAAGAGGCAGAGCTGCGGGAGGAGACCGGAACCTGCTAGTGGTTGGCAGAGAAGGTAGGGAGACATTAAGAGAGTGAATAAGAGGATGAGTGTGAGAGAGCATGAGAGAGGGTAAGTGACAACGAATTTAATTTCCGAATGAAACAACCAACAAATTTCATCCAAACTAAAAGCAGCAGGAGAACTAGAAAAAACCAGGAAGACCTTCTGAATTGTTTTGGGTCCATTTTTGGTCTAGTGTGTAATATGCTTTCTAAAATTTTGACTGCATCATTTCCCTTTTACTGCTCTCACTGTTAGCTATAACAACGTATTTTATATTTTTGACAGCAAATCGCCAAACTGATGGAGTTGGCACAAGAAAAACAGACAGCTGAACTGAAAGTCCTGAAAGAAACAGCTTATGGGTATAATTTGTCTTCATAACACATTTGATTTAACTATTGAATTCCGTTAGGAAAGGGGCCCAATGAGTGTGCCCTAGTTGTGTGTAAAAGGTTGGAAGCTTATCATTTGCACTCAAGGAGGTGCGGAGCCCACCTACTCATCAGCTTTGCCTCTTATTCCCTATAGCGTGGGATAAAGGTTAAATAATTAAATGTAACTCTTTGAACAGGTACTGTGACCAACTATGCTTCACCATTTCCTATATGTAGGATATAAAAGTGGAATTAACACGCTGGGCACCATGCCTCTCATACCTATGGTGTCAGATGTCTACTTTATACCACGCAGGGGACATGGCATCTAATTTAGATTTCACTTATTGTCTTATAACATGTTAACAGCCCTGTGTGAACATGCGTTATAAAAATGAAATTAAATGCTGCAGCTGTTTTGTACCCAGAGGCAAGAGTACACAAGGCTCAAAGTGTAATTATACTTCAGGGATGAATCGTGCCAAACAATTCTACCCTCCATTCTCTACAATGTGGAATACTTTTTTTTTTCATGTTATGAAAATACCCTGCACACTTTAATGTGGCAGGTCCACCAATACATCTTTTAAGTGCAACGCCTACATTTAAAACCATCTCTCACAATATAGGCCAAATTATAATCTCCCACAGCTGTCCACTCTTGATTAGTAGTGGTCATACAGACTCTTTTTTTTCAAACCCTCCAGCTGACACTCAGCATTGGTGATCTTGGGCATGTACAGCTGCTTGGATATTGAATTGCATTTCATGAGGCTCTCGAATAGTTCTGCTGATGTGAATTAGTAGAGAGCGCATTTTTTTGCACTTAGCAGTCATGTTCTGCAAGTTTGTGTGGTCTATCACTTTGCAGCTGAGCTTTTGTTGTTTCTAAATATTTCCATAATTTGTTGCATTTACGACATAATTTACCCGACAGGACCAGCTCTGGCCAGTGTTGAACTGGTGAACTTAGTCTTTGGAGAAGCCAATATACTAGACCTGACTCTTTGCCTATGGCAACCCACCTTCCCCTAGAGTATTTAGCCCCTGTGTAGATAAACACTTAAAAAAATAGAATTTCCCATAAAGGATTAGCAAAGTGTATAATAAACCAAAAAGAAACTATTATGTATAAAATCCCAAATCTGTTTGGATTTGTAATAATTTCCCAATGTCTGTATACTATCTAAAGGTAAATCAGCACACATGGAAATATCCCTAGAAATGATTATTTATGACAGATGTTAAACACAGAGATAGGAAGACCTGCCTTATTTCACTTTGAAGAGCTCTGTTGTTTGCGTAATTCTCAGGGGGGTTGTACGAGGTCCATGCATGTAATTGCCATGCCTTTTGCAGTGACACTAAACAGATGAAGAAGAAGTTGGAGATGAAGAGAATGGAAAGGCTCGAAACTATGAGCAATAACACAATGGACAAACCTGCTCAGGAAAGGTACATATAAATGTCTTTAATAAATCCCTATAGTCAACTCCCTATCACTTAAATGTATCCGTATATGAGATTGGCTGTAGCAACAATCAAATACACAGAAATTCAGGGGATCTGCTGTAGGCTAATTGCTTTGGTCATGGAGTGGTCAGCTACTACAGTGACCCGGAGACCACTGGGATTGCAGCAACGTGGGGCCATTTTTTTTCTCCTGATTATGTACTAGGTATGTCATTGGTCATCTAGGTACATCTTTTCATGACGTACCCAGTACATCTTTGGTGGCGAAGGGATTAAATGAAGATACCATAATCAAAGTCATTTTGATAACTCCTACACGTGGAAAGTGGCTTTAGAGCTTGCATGTGGTTAGGAGAACTTATCCTTCTTTGAACTGATAGATATGAGACATACCTCAGCCTTTGGTAAAGTTGGCTTTAGACTTTTTGGTATTCAAATGCCATGGTATTCAAAGAACCCAGTCTCTTCCTTCCTCTCCAGGATGGTCGTGCTTCACACCTAAACTTTGGTAAGTAACTTGAGGTCTGTTAGCGCAGCACTGTTTGATCCATGGACCCATGGCACTGAAGATAGGGTTACTATTTTCTCTTCTGATGTTGTCCTAATCTTGTTTGTAATGTGTTTTTGCTCTTTTTTTGTAATTGTTCAGATTAAAAAAAGAAATAAATAACTCCCACATCCAGGAAGTAGTACAGGTCCTACAAATGGTGAGTGCTACCTTTAACATGTTTAAGACAACAAAGCGCCGATGTATTTCCAAAATGTTTCTTCAGCTTTTAACAGAATGAATACAGAGAGATGATAATGCTGTGTGCAGAATTTAGAGAAAATAAACTGTAAATAAAGTTTCCGTAAAGCCCCACCCCCAAAACAAATAGTAGGAGGCATGTATAGACCACCAAAGGCACTGAGATGATGAGGGTATATAGAGTCCCAAATAATGTAAAGTAGAATGGCCCCAAAGAAGTTAACAAAAGGTGAGCCCAGGGTTAGTTGCTTCTGAATGCTTTATTTGTTTGGCAACCTCCCATGTAACTGAAACACATGCAAACTCACTCTAACATTTACTCGCTCTAACAGAATACACACACACGTTATTTTCCTCTCTCCTTTGCCAATTCTAAACTCATCTCTGACACCAACAGCATGCATGCGTGGGTAACACCAGACCTGGACTGCCCATATGGTCACCACCAGCTGGATATGCCCAGCCAAACGCTACACTAGCATAAAGACATAACATGTAGCCTGTCATATCCATCTGACGGCTGCACTTATTTCATTAGGTGGAGCCATTACTTACAAGTTACCAATATGGTCATTACGAGAGGGTGCACTTCAAGACTTCAGCATTGTTTAAGTGCGATGAAGTAAAGTCAAATCACATTTAATCTATAGTGGGTACGTGAAATTATAAACGGAAAAAAGGTCTAAAGGATTATGCAGTTCCAGGGGATTAGAAATTATGACTGTGATTTGTAATGTATAAGTCATAACTTTTGTATTTGTGATTCGTGTGAAACAGTGTGTTGCCATTGCAAATAACCGTTTGGTTTTCTTTTTAGGTATCTGACAAATGGAACAACCACCAGCAAAAACTAGAAGAAAAACAAGCAGAAGGTCTACAAAAGATCAAAGAAAAGGGAGAGCAGGTAAACAGTTTACCAGGCGTTGAGAAATCTCAGTAAAAGTGGGCTTTTTTGTGATTAAAGTAAATAAGGATTCAACATATTCCATTTTTTTCTGGTAATGTAATGGTTAAATTTGGCCTTGTGCAATGACTTTCATTTTCAGGATAAGATTCCTCTGGCAGATGTGCAATGATTCATAACAATCTTTGCTTTCCCATGCTGACGCTGTGACACAATCATTCATATACAAGCGGCTGTGACACATCCTGTTGTAACAGCGCTTCATTATTTATACATCTCTCCAAATGCAACTGGCCAGTAATGTTTATACGTTAAAATAAATATTTGTGTGGTTTACTGGTAGAAGCCAGGTAGTGGTTTGGGGGGTGCTGTTTGAGTAGAAAACTGGCAGAAGTGAACACAGATTCTGGGAACATGTACTACAAATTGTTCTCAGACATCGGTCAATCATCTAGAACTTGAGGCCTAGGTATCTTATGTCAGCAGGAAGTTCGCTAAACATCAAAGAAGACGTTCTTCTTGATCATCTTCGTGTAAATGTTCACATTGATGGACAGTGGATGGCATATAGGATAAAACTAAATGAGTTTAAAGGGTTGAAAACTTGCCTACTGACTGCTATGTGTTTCTTTAAACAGTCTAGAATTTTTTTATTCCTTTCCTGGTCCCTGTGCCCCATCAGTAAACGTTAGACTGAGATTTGAGAGTGTACCGTACGAGACAGGTGCTAGGACTGCAAAGCTAGCCATTGATGCTAGCTATCCCTGTAATGCGAACCAAGGGGTCTACTGGGACGTCCCGGCCGTCGCTGCTGCCTTGGCACGGTTGCTACTGTCCACTAATCCCCTTTGGGGCAGAAAACACAGATATGTGTCTTTTACGTAGGTATATGGTGTCAATATTACAGTGTACAATGGAAGATATATATATATCAAAGCTACAATATACAGACATATTACAGTAGAGGCGCTATACTTGAGATGTAAAATGCTGTGTTTCTATATATTACAAAGTGGCTGCTGTTTTCCATCAGACTACGGAAAGCAATTCATCTTTACAATCTTTATGTCTTTCTGTGTCATGCATGGGAAAGTAACAATTTCCTGTCCAGGAAGTGAGTAGTTTAATAAAACTTCAATTGCGTTGTCATGTCTATAGATGTGGATTTTAGTTTCTATATCCCTGTAAATGGAAACGAGAGCTACATAGAGTTATGTAGTATAAATGGGTATTTCTAGACAGAAAACCTTCTCCTGAGGATTTTTTTCTGAAATGGTGGCTGCTTATAGAAAGACAGTAATATATAACGGACATCATTTTAAAATTTCAAATAATTGTCTTATCATCACTTTTTTAACAACTTTTTAATAACCTGTAATCATTTTTACATTTGTGTTAAACAGACTCAAAAACAACTTCAGGAGGAATACCAAGAGAAGCTCAAAAAATTAGCAGATGAAGTGCTGGAACTTGTTCATAACTGCATGGTGGCATTTTTTCCCACCGAGGTTAAGATTGCGAAGAAAGAGACAAAAACCTGTTCTACCGACAAATGGGAATTTCTCTTGGCAAAAACTGACAATAAACATTCCGTGGTGAAGGAAAGTCAGACTTCTTTGGATGAAAGCAACTTGAGAAACCCAGCAAAGGACAGCAAAAATGAGCCAGTTGGGGATCCAGCATTAGGAGAAGCATCTGCTACAGATACAGAGCAGACCACAAAGACTACAAATGATGCATCACAAGATGATGTAGTACCATTCACGCCATCATCTCAAGTGGAAACCAAAGAGGATACAGGAAAAGAACCTTCACAAGAGTTGTCTTCACATTAGGCCCCTTTGCTGGTTGCAGCTGAACTTCACTGGCTTCTGGAACACTAGATTTTGTATTCTCTTATACATTTGATTAATATTGGTGGTCTACAAAATGTATGACGTGATATATTTAGTTTGTATTTGTATGTCTGCCAAAAGCCACGTCATTAGTAAGAACTTGGACGCAAAAAATGTGTAGATAAACTAAACCTTAAATTATTTTAGCTATTGCATTATGGATGTGACTGTTGAAACTGTAGTAAACCTTATTAACCCCTTCATGACCTTTGCCGGTTCAGGACCGTCATGACAAGAAGGTCACTAAATGACCTTTGACGGTCCTGAACAGTCAAAAAATTAAATAAGCTTAGAAAGTGATCAAGGATCACTTTCTTCGCTTAAACGGCCTGGCTGCAATGCCTCGATGTCGAGGCATTCAGCAAGGCCGAGATCGGCATCTGGGGCCATGTC
>VKOC01008988.1:0-12728 GCA_009364415.1 Spea multiplicata | reverse complement strand
CTACTACACCGTGACATGTATACACAGCACAGATACAGCGCAGACAGCGGCAGTGCCAGCCTCCCCTCACACACTACTACAGCGTGAGAAATGCAGCAATGCCACCCGCTATGCATACTGACATCATTGGTGGGGGAGCGGGGTACTTCATCCATATATGATCCTTTGTGATGCCTCTTGTATTTAACAGGACATTGAGGACTGTCCCCCATGATCAGCTCCCTGCAACGGAACCAAATGCAAAGGTTACATGATAACATTACAATTATTTATATAGCACCAACACATTCTGTAGGGCTGTTACAATTAGGGAGCGTGAATATACTTCACAAAGACAATTTAAAAAATAAGTTGACCCATAATCGTGGATTCATTTAGATAAGAATGGGGTCAACACTTCTTCTCCATCTCTCACCCCAACATGGAGGAGGTACCTGTGTTTCCAGTACATCTGTTTGTGGTATTCATAATCGGGCAGCTTCATGGCGTCGTCCTCCCACGTGGACTGATCGTAGGACAGGTCTCTCCACTTTATCAGGTAGTGGTGCATTCCCTTCTTATCCAAGCTGCAGACGAAGGTGAAGGAGGTGTCAAGCCCTGAATCCCACCCGTCGCTTCATAGAACTCACACGATACAGAGGAAGCGGGGAGAGGACAACCCCACGTCCCACTTTTGACCCCAAATCTCACCTTCCATTAACCAGTTTATACAGAGATCGTATTAGTGAACCCCAACATCAACCATATGCACATCCCCAAATCCTGCCTGTTCCCCCAAGTAGTAGTAGTTTTTGTGATGGGAGATGGACACCCTGTCTTTGAGCCCCCATAATCCCGCCCAACTACCAAGGATATGGTTGACTTGTCCGCCATTGACTAACATGGGGAGAGAAAGACTTCTCCTGTCTCCAGCTTGGCCCGAGGACCGCGATTTTATCTCCATCTACTCTCCCCAATCTCCACCTCAGGTCCAGACCTGTGATTGATGATCCTCTGGATGGACATCCACTCAGCCTTTATTCCGTATCGGTAGAATCGTTCCTCCATGTCGGAGTATTCGGGGTCCTTGTTCTTCTCGCTTTTCCCCTCGTCCTCCCCTGAACCGTAATCGAACGGTGGAGGATCATCCATGTCATTCTTGCGCTGAAAATTGCGGTACATGACGGTGTGGAAGATCTCCAGCTAAAAGGTAGACAGACAGGGAGAGATGGAGGTGAAGACCAGGAGACGGCAAAATAAACGAGGCTTTAGGGGCTGGAGGAAAGGAAGGAGAAAGGTGCGTTTAACTGCTGTTGACAGACCTGTAGCTCGGTGATCCAGCTGCAATGCCAGTACGACATCCCTGCCCACTTCACAAAGAACTCGCGCTCTGACCTCCCCTGCAAGGCCTGGGGCGGCTCCTCGTCAGGGTCAGCACCAGGAGGTCGAGGAAGGACTACTCCTTCTGGAGGCACCCCCCAGCGCCAGTGTAGGATCTTCTGGACCCGTCCCTTTAGCCGTGGGCACTGAAGAAAAACGAAAGAAAAGAAATCAGAACATCTTCCTGCGCCTTTCAGTCTTTCGGGGATAAGCATCCCTCCCGACCCCACCAGCGCCCCATTAATGGTCTTTAAGCTCCATTGCTCACCGTACAGCGTGGGCACAGCCACTCTCCGTGCGGTATGTCCGGCAGCGGCGGGTTCAGGCAGTGGATGTGGTAGGAGGACACGCAAGCATCGCAGCACAAAAGTTCCCCTCCGTCCTTACAGACGCGGCAGAATTCCATGTGATCATCTTCCTCTTCTCGTCTCTCTCTCCTCCGCTCCTCCATCTCCTCCTCCTCAATCTCTTTTGCCTCCCATTGCACTCCCTCCTTCTCCTGCCGCGGAAAACAAGATATCTGTTAACTTACAACATGGTGGCGTGTGTTCAATAACTCTTATATCATGCCCATTCAATAACTCCTATATCCATGCCCATTCAATAACTCCTATATCCATGCCCATTCAATAACTCTATATCACATGCCCATTCAATAACTCCTATATAAATGCCCGTTCAATAACCCCTATATACATGGCTGTTTAATAACCCCTATACATGCCCATTCAATAACTCCTATATCCATGCCCATTCAATAACTCCTATATCCATGCCCATTCAATAACTTCTATATACACATGCCCATTCAATAACTCCTATATAAATGCCCGTTCAATAACCCCTATATACATGGCTGTTTAATAACCCCTATATACATGGCCGTTCCAGTTACCCCTGTTTGCCTACAGACAAGGAGATATAGGCTTACGCAGTGAGGGCAGCTCCACTTGCCCTGGGGGGCACGTTCCAGTTCTGGCTCCAGGCACACTAGGTGATAGGCCCGAGGGCAGGTGTCGCACAGGATAATCTCGCCGCCCTGCTGGCAGACCTCACAATAGTCCTGATGGTCTGTCTCGTAGCCCTCGCCAGCAGATACACCCTCCTCCAGGGCAGCTGTGGAAAAACGTGAAGAAAAACAAAAAAACAGAACAAACCATTAAAGCTGTAAGCTCTTTTGTTTCTCTAAGTGAAAATTGTTATGTACTATTTGTTATATTCTGTTTATCCGTTGCACAGTCCTGCCGAACAAGATGTTGCTTTATAAATCAATAAATAATAATATTCCTGCTCAATTGTGCTTTACAATGAGGCGTTTGCCGCCTCCACCTCTTACCTCCACCCCATTACCGGGGCTTCCAAGCTAAAGCCACCACATTCTATAACTATGTATCTATATATATATATATAAATCTATGTGTATTATATATTAGTATATATATATATTCTCTATATATTGTGTATATTGTGTAATTGTTCTATAACCATTTCTCACGTTTTTTCTTTTTTCCTGCCGGTCTCCCCCTCTTCCTCTTCACCCTCCCAGAGCTGTCGGACGGAGCGGACGAGCTGTGCACGCTGGAGTTCTCCATGTCGGACGCCTCGCCGAGCTCCATATCCTCGCTCTGCGGGGAGAATCCGCAAACAATTACACGTCGGTTTATGCCCTGGAAAAAACTTATTTTATATTAAAAACGATTTTTACAAACCAGACTTTTTTTTTCCTGTTACATATTTACATAAAGTGGATTAAAAAAAAAAGCAAAACCAAATATATTAATTACATAGTTAATTAGTTATCCTAAAATAGATGATAATTGATAATAAATCAATAAACTATGACCAAAAAAAAATCTATATTTCGACATTGGTCCTAATTAATTTTTTTAACTTAATATATTTTTGATGAAATCTTTTTTCAGTAAATAAAAGCGTCGGCGACGGCAGAATCCAACTGCAATTAGCGATAAACGAGCTGTCCTGGCTGGTCCTAGGAGCCTCAGTCATGTGCATGCGCGTGTCTGTCTACACCTGTGGCCCTTGGTGCGTGTATCGTATGCTTTTATGTTTCCGTGTCTTTTCTCTCGCGCCATCTTTTCCCGTGACCGTGGGGTTCATTCACCCAATAGCTACTGTCTGTCCCCAGAAAGATACAGTATATATATATTTTACAATTAAAACATAATCTTTTGCTTTAAATGTCATAAGGCGTTATCTGCCGTCGTCATTTCATTACAATTAGTTTACGGATGTAAATTCTTTTTTTTTTTGTCAATTCACCGTTTATTAAAAGAAAAACAGACATAGCCATACAGACGGATGTAAATTCCTAAATAATGATATTATATGGGTACAATCTTTTCTCCGCGGCAGACCCGATGGCGCACGTCCCTGCCTCCACTACCCTCTCGGTTTTAGGGAACGCGCTCCTTAAGGATTCAGAGACCCAAGCATCCTCAGCACTCCTCGCCGCGTCTCGTTTAGGTTACACTGTGATTGTTTCTGAATAACTGTATCTTTCACAGTTGTTACTTTGAAACGTCAGTTAAACAGACAGTCTACCCCCCCTATAACGATGACTGTTAATTAAAGGGACCCCCCCAGGCTGTCATATGCGCTTTAACGTATATGTTAGATGCGTGGTCCCTTTAAATGTCTCCGCTGCCCCCCTGCACAAATACCCCTCCATATGTATTTGTCCCCTTCCCTACCCCCTAGTTGTACTCACTGTTGCCCAATCCCAAGATGCCGGCTCCTGGCATTAAACCGCACCTGCTGAGGGCCCCCATCTAACGGTAACCCGGGGGCCTAAGTGGCGTCGGGTTCTGGATCGCTTACCGAGCTGGCGGCTTTGCGCTTGACGCCTCCCAGGCGGATCTTTAGCGGCGCCATCTTTCTCCCAGACTTCTTTGCGTCGTTGGCTCGCGAGCTTTTCGCCTGCTTCTTATGGCCGGGGCCTAGCAGAGAAGTTGGGTGATCGCAAAAAGGTTTAGGTAAAACCAGAACCCCAAACCCTTATCTAAGCATAATACATAACACCGCACCGCTACTATTTCTCTGGCAATGCTAGAAGCGCTGTGTAGATTGTTGGCGCTTTTATAAATAATAATAATGACAAAATTATATATTATTAATAATAATAATCAAATAATAGAGAAAAAAATATATATTTTCACTTAAAACAGACACAAACACCCAGAGCATTGACGAGGAAAATGATGTTTAACTCTGGGATAGGGAAGAAAATACGGGCATTACGGTCCATTTTAAGTGAAAAGGTAGTTCTTTTCACTCTTTGGAGAATCCTTACAGGGTATTGGGCTGGGGGTAAGCTTGGTTCTCCAACAGGTAGCCTTCTAAATGTAACGCCTTCCTCTATACAGAGAACAAAAGATTCCCAACAAGTTCCCCTCCCCCACAGGAATCCTTAATAAATAGCCATTAAAAAAAATATGGTGGAAAGGTCTAGGTTTCCTTCGGCCCTTGAGAATAGGTGCTTCGCTGATCACATGATCATGAAGAATGGCGCGCGTGGGGTCAAGTTTCCTTAGGACTCACCTTTGCCCTCCTTGGTTTTCGCTCTGCGTACCGGCGCGGCCTGGGGAGCGGCAGGGAGGGCTGCTTGTTCTGCCACCGCCGCAGCAGCCGCTGCGGCCCACCGCCGCGACGGCCGCAGGCGATGACTTGAAAGGGTTGTTGGCGCTGAATTCCCTCCACTTGGCACCTAGAATGGTCATCATCTTGGACATTGGGATCTTGGGGTTCTTCTTAGCAATAAGAGGCCTGGAAATAGACGGCGTTTAAAAAAAAAAGACGACACAAGGGAAGTGCGACTCTCCTACGCCGTGATACGGAAACGTGCGGAAGGGACTTTATTACCCCAAACGATGGGACGATTTAAGGCTCATCTTCATGAGCAAAAACAGGACCACAGCTGTCTAGAAATGCCTGTAAGGGGTTAAATGTGCCAATGAATGAACGGGGTAAAAACCAGGGCAGTGACCCTAGGGAAAGCTACACTGCTGCCCCTCATTGTGCACTGCCTGATATAACGTAGGGTATTTATCGGGGGCAGGGCTTTATTTGGAGTCTTGTATGGTTCACATAAATAGTGAATGATTGTATGGAGATTAAGAGTGCCCAAAATGCCCATTCTGCACCAAGGCACTAGCCCGAGCTTGTCATGCAAGCAGGGTTTTTCATTTACATTATAAAGGGCTTCTCCCACAGGAAGGGCTGAGCCGGCCCTGGATAATGTATAGTGTATGGATGTAAGTGTGTGTGAGCATGGATGTGTATGTGTGTGTGTGTGTGAATGAGAGGGACTACGTGTTAGCATGAATGTGTATCAGTGTAAGCCCCCAGGCCAAAAGGTGCCAGACCTCCCCTGATTACACCGGGTCAGCCGTTCCTGCCCGAGTAAAGACAGGAGATGAAGCCGTAAGTCTCCTGACGAGGAACGTGGGATGCAAACCCACCTCATGAACTGGCTGAAGGCCTTGTAGTTGGTTAGCGTGTGGTAATCTTCATCGGTGAAGACGTGATCCACATCTTCTAAACCCCAGCTGGCGAGCAGCACTGCCGACGACTTCTGTTCCACCTGCCATGTTGAACCAAGATGGCCACTTAACGTGCGCTTCAGAACTACGTACACGGCGAGGCTTCTCTCCCCTCGCTCTTCCCTGCCATTACCAGCTCGGGACACGTACCTTGCGCTCCACCACCGTCTCCTCGTCCTTTTTCCTCTTCTTGGTTTTTTTCTCTCTCTTTTCTTTGTGTTTCTTCCTTTTCTTCTTCCCTCCAATCTCGAGGTCACTATCGTGGGAACCCTGGGCCCCGAGACCTTCGTCCCAGCGGAGCTCTTCATCGCTGTCCTGGTGGAGAAGAGACAGTGGGGGAAAAAAATGAGACATGCCAAGTGAGTGGTGTCCAACCTGCGGCCCTCCAGCTGCTGCACGACTACGTCTCCCATAATGCTCTTTCAGCTAAGGGGCTGGCAGAGGAGCATGGGATATGTAGTCCTGCATCAGCTGGAGGGCCGCAGGTTGGACACCCTTGCCCTAAGTGGATTTAGGGGCCCAGTCTGTTAAACGGGACCAAGGAATGCGACAGGCTCTGCCCGAACACAGCCGATCGTTATACTTGTGAGGCTGCTTTGACGTATTTGAAGCCTCTGTTGCTTGTGTTCGAGAACGATATCATTAACCCCTTAAGGACAATGGGCGGTCCCTAAACCCATTGAAAACGATGCATTTTGAGCCCGTACCTGTACGGGCTTTGTCATTAAGGGGGTTAACATCATTAAAAAGTAACATACGGAGTCGTAGGGGATCATAACTTTTCTAAGATGGAAGCAGGCCAGGGCTGGCCGTCGGTCGCGCCGGACGCGTGCCCAAAACCGCCCGTGCGGGCCTTAAAGGGCCAGGACCGATTCAGCCTCTCTTGTCCAGTACTGGCTGGGGCTGGCTTTTAGTTTGGTGCATCTGTACGACGGGGCCGAACCGTCGCCTTCGGCGGGGTGTTTCACTTTAAGGGGTTAAGGCGTCCCATCACGTTTACTTATATAGCGCCAGCAGATTCCGTAGCGCTGTTACAATGAGTGGACTCATTTAAAATCACACACGCAATAACAAACTGATACTGAAGGGGAAGCGGGTCCTGCTCTTGTGAGCTTACAATCTAGTCTCGGTAAAGAGCGGTAAAAGCGTCTCTTACGGGCTTCTTGCGTTTGCGTGGTTTTACGGTTTTCGGCCCCCTCTGCTTGTCCTTATCTTTCTTTTTGGGTCCTCTCTTCTTCTTCGTGACGATTTCACGGGGAGAAGGAGCCGGAGAAACGTCTTCATCATCTCGTTCTAAAAAGAAATGACAAGAAGGTAACCACGTGCCATCTGCTGTCACCCGATGGTTAGCCGGTAGATCCCATACAGCCGCTCACTCCGGCTGTACCCTTTTATGCGTTACCGGTCCCTCTACGCTCGGTTCCAAAATAAAATATATTAAAACCGGCCACCCCAGCGCCCTCTACCGAAAGCAGGGAGCATTTCTTAGGACACAGACCCTGCTGGGTAAATCCTGTCCTCCAGCCTACTGGAAAGGGAATGCCTGATCGCGTGATCGGACATTTCTTCACATAACAGCATACCGCTGCTCGCACATTTACGGGGGGGCCGTCAGCATGGAAGCCACCAATACTGGGTTCTGCTGACAGGGGGGACTCCACACAAACGACAGTCTGATCTCCCGTGTAGCGGCAGGGAGAAGCCCCCCCCCCTTGGCTGCAAGCAAGTAAAGACGTACCAGTACATCCTAGTGGGCTTTTAAGCACAGTTTTTTAGGCTGTACCGGTACGTCCGTATGGGACCGAAGAGTTTTGCGACAATCCTCTATCCTCCGATCTCCCGAAGCAGCCCAAGATCCGAATTGCCTGCAAAGTCTTGATTGCCCTGCTTAAAACGAGACACTCAGGAGGTATGATATACCCCAATTCTACCCTACCCAAACATACTTATATCAGAGAGTGTGAAAGGATGACGATGAAGCAAGGTCCTTCTAGTTAGAGATATGCCAATAATAATAATAATAATAATACCCAAAACGCATCACCAACTTATCAAGCTGAGAGGAAAGCCATGGTAATCCGGTGACCGCTGAGACCTTTAAAGTCCTAAACATTATTATAAACAGCACCGGCTTTATCGCACCCCCTGCTACTTCTAAATTATTTACACGCCGGGAACAGGACAGTAAGAGATCTTTGTATTAAAGGAAAGGGGTTTTTTTTGCGGGTTCCTTTAGGGAGAGGGGATGTCACACGCGGTACTCTGCAGCATCTCAATCCGCTTTATCCGGCGCTCGTTCCGCGTTTAGTCTGCCGTTTATCTCTACTCTAAATATTATTGTGATTTGGAATGGGGCGCAAAGACTCGCTTTTGCCATAAACACAAGGGATTAACCCCTTAAGGACCGACGCTACAGGACGGCAGCAATTTTCCCCGTCTCCCTCACTCAGTGAGCCCCCCTGAATTTTATATTGGGGTTTATCTTTTTTCAGGATTTACTATTTAAATGCTATTTGTAAATGTAAGACATTATTCTGGATGAATAAATGGCAAAAAAAAAATGAAAAGAAAAACATTTATTCCGTTTCACACACAGATAAATTGTACACAGCTAGAGCCAATGGGAGAAAATACTCCAAACATAAATTGTGCATCACTGTAGTTTTTGGGGGGTTTTTTGTAAATGTAGTATTATGCGTCTTTATCTTACATATTGGTGGCAGATATCAAGGCCACCCCATAAAATCCCATGTGAATGAAAAGAATCCCCCCTCGGGGTATTCTACTAGGTCCATTTTGACCCTTTTTCATAGGCCATATTATTACCAACCTCTTTGAAAGTTTGCAGGGACGATGTTTTTTCTCACTTATTCTGTGTAATTCTAGTTTTTATTTATAGCCCAGAAAATGGGCTATAAATTTATTATGTCTTTTTTATGTCTGGTAATATCCCCAAAGTTAGTTAATTACCTCATAATGGCTGGACGGCCGTACACTGGTGAGGTAGTATGTGGTTGGCACCCAATCCAAATATTGGGTCTGTCGCGGAAACCAGAACACTTGGGAGGAGTATAAAGCCTGGTCATTTATACTTAGCATTCTGTCAGCTGCTCCATTCCATCCTGAACACCCCTGCCAGACTCATTTTCTTGCTGCCACG
The DNA here is from genome assembly GCA_009364415.1 of Spea multiplicata. Taxonomy (NCBI): domain Eukaryota; kingdom Metazoa; phylum Chordata; class Amphibia; order Anura; family Pelobatidae; genus Spea; species Spea multiplicata. The sequence continues at coordinate 3,650 of VKOC01008988.1, read as the reverse complement.
ATGTGCCACTCCACCACTGACTCCCAATAAACTCCTTCACAGCACTGCGTCCCTCTGCATTTCTGCACCAGTCCCAGACAGGTACAGCCTTGTTAGCGAAGGTCGTGACTTCGATCCTCACGCGAGGCAAGTTGATCCTTGCTTTCCTTCATCTCTTAATGAGGCGTCTCGTGCGATTAGACAACAGAGAATCATTCTATAGATGATCTGGGGAAGGCATCCAACCAGGGCAAACATAAAGCTCTCCTGAATCTAAGACTAGGCCAAGGTATGAATGAATCAGGAAAATGGGCCAACTAGATGGGGCAAATGGTTATCTGCTGTCAAATTCTAGGTTTAAATACCCTTATTAATGCCATCTTCGCTCTTCCCACCATTGGCATCACTGCTTCCCCCTTGGGATCTTCTCACTAGCACAAACATTCTAGTGTGCCTCCCTCATTATTTTCATTTCTCTCATTCCCTTTATCTCACCGTTCATTCATTCACAACAACCCCACTGTAAATAGAAACCATCTGTTTCCTCACCTTTGAGTTCTCCAAGTCACAGACTATTGCCTGACAACAAAGACATCCTCGCCCAAGAAGTCCCTCACCTTCTGCCTCATTCCCTTTCAACTTCTTAATTGATTGTTAAGCTCAAAAGAGCAGGGCTCTTCCCACTTCACCTTTGGTGGCTTTTTTTTTTTTAACACACGCAGGACAAGTAAATTAATACATGTACCGTTATGTACTTATGGACATGGTTTGTGAAGAAACTACTACGAGTCCTAAAAAAAAAAAATCAATTTATAGTTGCTGTAAAGGGGAAAAAAGGGAAATCGCTGTTGACAAAATAAATTCTCAAGTGTAAAAAGTTAAGGTATTTTTAATAATGAATCGTTGATTCCGTATTATTAACATGAGGAAGACATTAATCCGGATAAAACAAACAAAACACAACAATTACGGAGGAGGGAGCCAGACGTTGGTCTATACGGTAAAAGGCAATAACTGAAATCGGCCAAAATACAATCTAATGTATTAGTAAAGCAGCCACTGATTCGGCAGTGAAATACAATACAATTATACATAAACACTCCATTGTCACAGTGACTAGGGCCTAGGGGAATGGTAGTACATCTACTGTAGATGGGTAATAGGTCACTTATGGACCTTGGGAAGATTTAGGTCTTGACCTCATGGTTTGTTTATTTTTAAGCCAGTGGCTCCAATGTGAAGAAAAAATAACGAGGTGCCAAATGTGAGGAGGCCAAGGTGGACCCCTGATCCCCTTCTTTTTTTCTTCAGAGGTCACACTCCACGAAGGGATGAGGCCCCTTCCTTCCCTCCCTGGCCAATTGGAGGGTGGGCACTCATAAGAGCCACCTAGCCCCCCCACCAGAAGAACTTGACTTTTGGGGACCCGGATCAGCTGTGGCATTTGAGTGTCAAAATTCCGAAGCTCCATATTGTATGTCAGCCAAATTAAAAATGTCAACATAAATTCCTGATATGGCAACCTTAAGACTCACTAAGTTAACACAATCTTGACATCACCAAAGTCTATTATTTTTACATTGTATTACATTCTTATTAATTATTAATATTTTTTTTATTTTTACATTTACAGGGACCCATTGTCCTGCATGGCTGATTGTAGTACCTGTAATCAGCCTGCAGGTGGAGTTCATTGGTCTCAGGAGAGTCTAGACAGACCCTCTTTGGAACCGTTCTACTCTTATCTGTTCCCGGTCTTTGTCATCTTAATAAAAGGCACGCTGCCAGTTTTTTCTTGTTTTTGTTTTTTTGCTAAATTCCTCAATACCGAGGCATTGCACCAACACGACTGAACACAGAAAGCAATTGCTGATCACTTTCTAAGATCATTTAACGCCATGACGTGCCAGGGACGTCAATTGTCACTAACTGCATGCATTTTTCTCGTTAAGAGGTTAATTTATGATAATAACTGATGTTTTGAACAATCACCATACTGTAATCTTTAAAATATCTTTACTTGGGGTTTTGGGCCTCTCAATAAGGTCTTATCTTAGAACGGCTGCTAATAATACATATTTGATTTAATTTACTAGTTGGGGGGGTGGTAATTATTGCTAAAACCTGACTTTATCTCTCATCACCGAACCCAAACATGCCTTCCTCACTTACCTGCAGACTAATAGATCTGTGGATGGCACACACGACTAAAACGTTACGGTAATTTCTATATTCAAGTATATTAATATATTAAATCTAATTTAGTCTATTAACGTTATAACAGTTCTCAGGCCCAATTAGCTTCCTAAACGAGCTGACCATGCATTATTAGCCATTTAACAGCCCATTGTGAAGCTTCAATGTAGCCACTCCTCGAATGCATTAGCCATACAGCTCTAATGTCTGTGCTCACGGAAACCCTGACTTGCCGCTATTTAAAGATACACTTCATCGAGCCACCTGCATTCAAGCAGGGACATCAACCATAACATACTGGTAGCAAAAACACTAATTGGTAGTTTTATATGCACTCACAGCAGGGGAAGAATAGGAATGAGCCAGTTCCAGACTGTGCGACCCTGGGAACCTGCCCCTTTGCCCTGAGCTTGGGGCAAATACACAAAGCCAGGATACATAATTTTTACGCACATCGCTATGTAGATCAATGGACAAAGCGTGGCCGTAGACATCAAATCCGCAGGTCGAAATGCCTTTTAGTTAAGCCGGAGCAGATTTGTACGCTACGTTAGATATTACCATATATGCAAAATAGTCACCAAACACAGTCAAATTCGGCGCATATGCAAAAATTACTTCACGCCCATCATAAAACCTATGGGGCTTTTTGATTTAAGGGCACAGACAGAACCATTATAGAGCAACCCAGATCCTATATTTTTGTGATTCTTCCGCCTTCTTTTTTGATACAGCCGTTACAATAGATTCTGCACGGTGGCAGTAATTACCTAGTAGCACCATTAGCCAGAAAAGGCCCCAGGAAAAGGCACGCTATGGTGGCAGCAATTATGTTATTAGCACCTTGGGGGAAATCTATAAGCCAACGTTTACACTGCTTAATGAGGCAAATGGCGGGAACGGGAACAGCCTCCCTTGCGTAACCCGCTTTAAAGGTGAAGGGACAGACCACACCGCAGAGACAGGGGGGTGAGGTGGACACAGGGGTGGGCTGCTGTCACCAAGTCAAACAATAGGGGGACATAAGGCTCAAGTCCCCTCACCCCCCTCCCGCTCTGCAGTGAGACAGTCCGACAGTTAATGCGGTGAATGTAAGGGATGAAACGCGAGAGGTGGGGGGATCCTTGAAGCCGCCCCAACATTGCAGGCTCCCCTCCCCCCAACAGGTCGCTCCCTGTTTACCTGCGGCGACCGCTGGTGTCTCGTCGGTTTCAACACCCCCCGACTCCCTGGAGGCCGTTGGCGGGAAAAAGAGGCTGGGGCTATGGCGGCTCTGTGTCGCCTGCGGCTCGTCTTCTTCTTCCTCCTCCTCTTCTTCATCGTCTTCCTCCTCCTTTTCGCCGTCCCCTTCTTCGGACACTGCCATCTCTTCTTCCTCCTCGTCTTCTTCTTCTTCGTCCCTTAACGGGGAGGACATCGGCCGTCTTACCGTGTTCCCCCCCCCGCTTGTCTCTTTCCCTTCCCCGGCGACAGCC
>VKOC01008987.1:0-10199 GCA_009364415.1 Spea multiplicata | reverse complement strand
ATATTATATTTTATTGCTTTATAATCTAGCCTTTTAACTGTATTGGTATGATCTCCAGCACTTGAAACAAAGAGAATGTATTCTATCTGGTAACTATTTACTAATTGCAAACGTGTTTATAAAAAGATAATGTGCTGCAAATTTTGTTATTAAGCTAGGGGTTATTGTAATTTTGTCATGCACCAAGAAACATTGATACTCTTTTATCAATGGTTATGAATATCTATAAACTGGTCCTGTAATATATCTTTATCTTGTCCGGTAGCAAAGCACCTTCTGAACCACAGGCAGGTAGACCGCAGAGGAAAAGGATGACTTTGAGAGGACTGGTCACTTGGCATGATTAGGGTCGCTCTGGAACCACAGTAGGCAGGGACTACAATAGTAACTAGACTTAGACAGTGAGTATAGAAGTAGAGAGGTGGGCAGAGTAAACCAGAGTCCAGAAAAAACATTCCAATATGCAAACCAAAAGCACAGTCAAGAATCAGGCAGTAGGTTGTACCAGGAATAGCAGTCCAAGCAGGTTAGACAGACTATGACCTTGGCCTGGTTTGTAGCTGGAAAGTCAGACCAAAATGAGCAGACAGGCAGCAAAGCCCACTGACACACGCACAAGGGTACGTATAGGATAGCAGGGTACAGAACCAGACATATGGTTCTCAAACTTTCTCAAAAGTTGGCATCAGAGACTTTTGACTGGATCAATGAGACAGCTAAAAGATTTTAGAATATACTTGACCAAACGAGAGAAGGTTGAGGATATGAACATAAAATGCAATGCAATTTATATTTATTTGCATAAACTGTGTTGGTATCACCTGCCTAAAGATGTCGCTGACATCTGCCATTCCCATTCACAATCCTCCATTATGCATTTCCTCAAAGATATTCTCAATTTGATAGTTCACATTTTCCTTCCCAACCATGGCCAATCTTTCTCAGTCATAACCTACATTCCAAGATATTAAACCTCAACTTTGTCCAACTTCACTTAACATTTATCAGGCTTCCTATATTTATATTCCAAAGTCTTTATCCTCTGACCTTCCCCAGCCTTAATTTTCATCAGTGTTCCTGCATGCTGTTTATTATGCAGGAACAACTGGTAAAGAGAGAAAAAGAATACATCAACAAGGCTCAGCTAATAAACTATGTATGAATATTCAATTGATTTATTTGCTTCCATATGGCTATTGCTTTATCTTGATTTGCAAATATGTCTTATGGTAAGTGACTATTTTTTATGTGACAGCGTCAAGAAATTAAATATGAGATTTTTTTTATCTTCCTGCAAAATGAATCCCACATTTATGTCCATATTACCTGAGCGAATCTCCTATATTGTCATACTTTATAGCTCTGGAACTGGACCACATAAATTTGGGGGTCTTCGAATTCTTGACGGTGCATTGAGATAAGCAGAAACAGCCATTCAATGTAGAGAATTGTAATCTGTGAGCTTGAATGCCAAGTTAGATGAGAGGGAAGGACAATGAATGAAGGGTAATTACAGTGTTGACCCTTTCTGGTCAAACATACAAAGTCCTTGTTGCCCCAGTGATCTTCTTCAGCTCAGCTAAATGAGTTGTACCACTTTATAAACTTGCCTCATTACTTTCTACCTTTTGTTTGTTCATTTGAGGGTTGTTAACAAGAAAGTAGAACAAGACTTAAGGAGCCAGACCACCCACATGTACAATGCACACTGCTTGCATGTCTTTTATTTTGTATTTCTAGCTCTTAGCCTTGATAACATATTGAGTCCTTTATAACAGTCCACAACACTCTTGTGGACTTAAACTAAGTTAAACTAATTGGATCCACATGGGTATAACTTAAAACACATTCCCATTTTTATACTGATTTATACTGAACTATCATATTTTTCCATGAAAAAGGTTTTGCTCACTCTTTACTTTTTATTATGGGAATATATATATATATATATTTTATATTGTACATAGATTGTATAGATTGATATATTATAACAGATTGGAAGCTTAATTTACGGTATCTGTCTTATTCTCTCTATTCTCTTATTGTAATAACAGCATGTGATCTGCTGGGGTTGCACAAATGTAATAATAATAATAAAAATTAAGCTATCAAACATCATATTTTTAATCACATTAAGAATCACAATGAACAAAAGGAGTTTAAAAAGATTCCTAACATTAATGCTTTTATTTGCAGGCAAATTCTGCCCTCCCCATTTACTATGTGAGCAATGCGCAGTTATAGGTGTCGCCTCCATGTGAAGTGTCATTGTAATGGGTTCACTTTGAAAAGACTGAGGAGAAAAATGAAAACATGTGAAAGAGCCATAGAATTTATGAGAGATTTAGTGTGTACTATTTCCCTAAACACAGCCAGCAAACTTTTTATAAAATAACTATGCTTAGGCCAGGGATCAACAAATTACCTACATATGTAGAAGCTGGTCACAAAATGCAGGAGCCAGGAGCTGCAGGGCTACTACTTGTGGGTCATTCGTCTGAACTGGGCGCCCACTACCTGGCAGTGCGTAAAGTAAAGGCCAACTATGTCAAGAGCTGACGGTTGAGAGTTAGTGTCCAGTAGCTGAAACACTAGGTGCTAGGAAGAAGATCCGAGTCACGCCTAAAAAAAACAACCTAATGATTTAACAAGATGAACAAGATCATTCTTCGAGAGCAAAGAGTCCCCCATTTTAGTGTCAAAACAACAAATATAACAAGATGCACGTAGTGCTAATGAATCAATTAAATGCATAGTGTTAAATGGGTTGTTAGTGGGAGGGAATTGGGCTGCTGGTGGGCTGTTGGTGACTCCAGCACAAACCCAGTGAGTCCAGGAATGGCTATAGGTAGTTTTACTGTGACTAATGAATAACTCATTATATACTCATTATATAGTAATGTATACTGTAGTTATAAATCCATTGTATTCCATTGCACAGATTATGGAGCCAGGACAGAAAGGGTGGTTTAACCTTTTAACCCATCCATTTTCAAAACATAGTAATAATTGCAACAATGTTTATGTATCATAATCCTTCCTGATTTTATTGGGGTTATGATGACACTTATTAATAGAATGTTTAAATATGAATTCCATCTTTATCCACATCAGGTTATAAATCTTTTAAATAGAATAATATTTTGCTAATAAATGTCACATTCATTTTTGGCATAAAAACAAGTGGTGGTCCCTTGGCTGCTGGACCCTATCCATAGTCAGATGTTTCCTGGCTGAGGTGATAGGAGTTATAACCTAAACATAGCTGGATAGCCACATTTGTTCTACTCACTAAATTTTGAAAATATAAACAGTAAAATATCTGTGGCATTCAACGTTAACTGTTTTTCTATATCTAATGCATGCTTATTAGGCATTTTCTCTAAGTTGGTTTGATTTCTTTTTATTTCACAGTGCAAATCATTTGCAAAGACATATTTATATAAACATTCATTAGAAGGGTGTTCGCCCTGTTCCAATCTTAATTGTATCTGAAATGCTACATTAGAAAACCCTAACTCCGCATGCAGTCCTTGTGTATGTTTCTTATTTTTAGATCCCTTACAGCCTGTAAAATTATCTAATAACCTAGACACAGGGTGCTCTGTGTGTCTTCAAAAAACTCAATAATTCTGTTAGAAAACGTTGAAATCCAATCCCCAAGTATTCCGCCCAAATATTTAGTTTAAGTAACCCTGTGGGTTAATAAACTAAACAAAGACAAACCATGCAAAACCGTGCAATGAAAACCAGGCTGAACAAACTCAGGGAAGTTTATAAGATTCCTCGTGGAGGAAGAGAGAGTAGGATACAGATTGTACAGACAGCAGCTAATGTGAAGCATGTGATGCAGAGATGGGGGGTAAGAAAGAAGATCTAACAGGTACATGGTTTGCCTTCTTGTATAAAGTAATCTGTAATAGACTTGTTTATTCAGATTTGTATGAATTAAAATTTTAATGAGACTTGCCAATTGTGTCAATTCCTACGAATCTCTGAAAACGAGGCAAGATCTTCAATCAAACAAATGAAGACAAGGCAAAGAGCTCAGAATTTTCATTTGAATCTCCTTGTTTCTTTCACTCTCCCTCACTCTCTCTCATCCACTCTCTCTCATACTCTCTCTCTGAATGTCTCCCTATCTTCTCTACCGCTTCTGTGTCCCTGTCTCGCTGCCATGCAGCTCCACCTATTCTCTTGCACCTAGATTCCTCTGTCTTCTGTTTTTTTTCCTTTTCTCTATTTATCCATGACTCTATCTGTATTATTCTGGCCTCTCTTTGTTTACTTCCACAAAAGGGCAGAGCCACATGGGAGAGGTTGTGCCTGAAGGCTCCACCCATTTGCAAAGATTCACCATGGAGAAATGGACAAAGACAGAAGACAGAAGGAGCACGGAACGAAGACAGAAGGCAAAAGAACAAAAAGAGCAGGAAATGAAACAACAAATTTGTTCAAATCATTTTTGGTCCTGCTTTTTTTAATAAATTTAACTGGAGATAATTTCTATTATAGATTGAAAACAGATCAATATCAATGAACAATATTTAATACAACATTTTATATGTGATACGCATATGTAGGATATTCAAAAGGCTGGTACCCAGGAGCAATCACTTTTTCCAGTCCTTATGGAAGGTGGGAGTGGTGGTGATATGCCACCTGGCATTATTACCCTGACGAGAGGAACGTTGATAGTTTCCCAAAATCTCTCCACCAAACTAGAAAAAAATCATGTTTTTACAAATAAGGCACTTATTTTGAATAATTTATTTTCGAGTTACCTAAAGTTAAAGTGGCTTTTAATTAAAAACACAATATCACTTAGCATGTGGAATTTATTTTAATAAATAAATAAATAAAACAAGTCTGCAATGTAGAGGCCTTTTGTATTTCAATTCTATGGAGTTTATTATGATATTTTTTATTTTATAAGTAACTACACAAGACAATCATATTAATTATTTAAGCTTTTTGGAAAGCTAAAATTGTTTGAGAGAAAAAAATAAAATAGCAAATGAAGCAGCATGGATATTACATTTTAAGCAACAAATAAACATATTAATTAGCCTTTTCATCAACATTTTGAATCACATGAACTCCCTCTTTTTTTTTAACATAAAATAAAATTCTGTGGTGACATATATTCTTATCCTTGGTTTCCAAATTATCATTGTTTTTTATTCTTGGGGACAACTGGGGAAAGAAAGTAGAGTATAAAATAAACAATCCTAAAAATAATAAAAGATTGTTTTAACTTCTCAAAATTGCTTTTCATTTTCCAGAGAAGCTGAATAAACAGCATTGGCCTCTTGTGACATGCAAATAGGACGGATGAGTTAAACAGAACGATGGGAGGGGAGGAGGTGGAATCTGGTTTAAGAATTGCTAGCCCTTTTCAGTAAGTAGTTTTTAACAGAACAGAGAATTGATCGAGGCAAAGGGAAAAAGAACATATTCCATGACATCATTTCAGTAGCTCTGTATATCACACAACTGCGTCACACCGTTGCGTTGTCCAAGCTTGGAACAAAATGTCCGATTTAATGAAATTAATATGTTTTCTGATGCATTGAACAAATAGAATTAACGTAAAGTTGCTTGCAGTGTGTTTTTTTCTAAAATGCAGGGTTTGGTGTGCTTGGGAGACAAGCCAATAAACCTATGAAGATTACATCGAAGCAGACTTGTCATCTTTTACAAGCATTGCATTAATCAATAATATTAGAAACCTATATTTCGTTATCTTTTTATTTTGATATTCTTTTAGAAGGCTTGATTCTTCAGCTTGTGTAATTACAATATATAAATACAATTATAATGTCTAAATAAATCATTATTTTATTTTCAAATCCATTGCCCATGAATAATAAACCTGTTATTTTCTTATTACTTAGTAACAGGGTCAGTAATGTTCTTTTTGTGCTTTTAGATTTGTTCTGCTCTCTTAAATGATGATTCATTTAAGGAAATTAGTAAATTAGTAAAATGCCTTTGCACACTTTAATATTTTGTATATTGTTTTTCTTTCTGAAATACATTAACAAAATTGCAAAATGTGATAGAATAACAAATTACACAAAATACAATCTAATTTTAAAATAGTTATATATTATATAATATATAAATACATTATGTACGTAAAATGTGTCTGGCATTCGGATCAAATTGTTTATAGACTTGCCTGTATAGGCAAAAAGAAAGTACTTTTCATATTTTGTAACTTCTTTTTAAGATGGGTTCTTTTTTTATACCAGACAAACTTTTTTGTTTGTTTGTTTGTTCGCTGTTCAGCATAACATACCGTATGTAGCTTGACAACCATTTTTTTAGATGTCAAAAAGTGATGGAGCGATATAGGACTAGATAGCTTTTGAATAGAGTAAGACACAAACTATAACACATTTATCTCTCAGCCATCAGACAAGACAAAGAGAGCTTAACAACCGTTTGAAAAGAATTGCCTTTGAATAGTTACTATTCAATTTGTATTTTATTCCCGCTGGTCATGGAATTGAGATCAGAAGAAAAAGTGAAAACACATGGTTGAGGTCAGTAGGATCAGAGAACCACCACATACAGGAGAGGGGGGAGGAGAAGAATAGGAACTTATGTGAAGAAGTGGATTATGTAAACATAGCTTGTTACTGCCTGAACCCCATTATTTTACAATTTACGCTGTATAGAAGACTAAACCAATGAAAGCTTTTACCAAAGCTTCACAAAGTTGTTCTACAAATCAACCTATTTTTATATGTATGTATGGAGCGAGTGGAGAAGTTCAGATTTGGTTAATATTTTAGTAGGTGTTTATTTGAAATATCACAGGCAAATTATTACATCACCTGCAAATAATGTTTCAACGGCCTGTCTTTCTTTTGAAGTTCTCAGACGACAAGCATGATTCAGATTTGATAACTACTTTGAAACTGCAATTATACAATAAAAAGCAAGGAGGAGAAGGGAAGTGTAGAGCAAATTAAAAATTGCTTAGTTCTAGAAAAAAAAAACCAGAATGTAAAATGTGTTACGTCACTGACCCGTCCAATCATTATCACTCCCCCCCACCCCTTAACTTATGCTAGATCAGGAAAAAAATAATAATCATTTTCTATTATTTTAGCAAAGCGCAGTCAGTGTAAGTTTGTACAAGTCAGGAGTCAGGCTTAGAGAAATGTCTGAGTCAACTTGAGTTCATTTGGAGCGCAGCAAGGGAAAGTTCATACTCTCCTTCTCTGCATGGACGTTCGAAAGAGAAAAACATATATGTGTAGTATAAAGAAAAATAGCAGATATATATACTGCTAACCTACTGCCCAACCCTGTTATGGAGCACCTGTTTTTTTCAATAGGTGGACTCCATATACTTCTTGCCTCATGACCTCTCAATTGCCCATCCTGATAGTGTTCCCAACCAATTTCTTGTTGGTAAGGCTTCTGTGTTGCAGAGGGAAGTAGACATTTAAGGCTTCAAAGCTACATTTCATTCTTTAAACAATTTCTTTCTTATTCTTTAAACACCTGTTTAACTGCTCTGCTGAACTTTATAAAAATATACATCCATGTATTTATTCTGCAAGATTTAATCCAGAATAGAAATGACCAGGGCTGGGCTGGGGATGACTAAGTGGCCCTGACACTTTAAGGCTAACAGCCACCAAATGATTAAGGTGTGGCCCACACATTACATTTTTATACAATGCGGCACCAGATATGTGGCTGGAGAGGACGTTTTGGTAAGTATAAGACCTAATCAGCTACTGTCCCACTGGGTATTTGCCTGATGTTCCAGATAGCCATTCTGGGCCTGGAAGTTAGTGAATGACCCAGACAGTGTCACTCAAGATATCAAGACACCATTTGAATCATGACTAGATAATTTATTTGTCTCTTACATGGACTATTTATTTGGCTCTTTGGTCAAAGTCAGAATGTATAAGATGGGATTTGAGGGCTTCTTGTATACTGGCTGTGTTTTCAGTCAAGGCATTTCAGGGGTAGATGCCTGAGCATCTTACTCAAACTGCAGCCCTCGAAAAACCTACTTAAATGTATTTAAAGTGAAATATCATTGACAACAGGATCTGATTTGCTTTTGTAATTCTATTTGTGGAACATAGGAACTTCTGCCTTTTAAGTTGTAGTCAGGATAATGTTTCATAAATGTTACTATTTAAAAAAAGAAAAGAAAAAAAATAACTTGAGGGTTACATCAGCTTCCAACAGACCATCAACATAAAATCAAAAGATATATTGTGCTTTCAAGTTTGGTTTTATATCCTTAACATGTTTAGTGTTTGGTTTTGACAGTTTATTCATTACAGTAAAATAAAAACAGTAAGCCTATCTCTAACAGTTAAACACTCTACAAAACATACAACACACTATACTAAACAATAGAGTAATTTACATCCAGTTGTATTAGTTGAAATTTGATTCAAACTGTATCAGGAGTGTGTTTAATATTGGCTATTATGTGTCTTTTCTTTCATCCTGATTTGCTTTGTAATGAAGGAGAACTATCACATAGCCAATGAATTTCAAGCAGCAATATTTTTATATGTTGACAGTGTAGGGCAGTAATCTTTGAAATGCCATTATTTGACTGTATTGAAAAACATCCAGCAATCAAGAATAAACAATGGAAAGGTAATGATTCCCAATGGAATCTGGGGCAAAACAAGATAAAGTGGTTCCCAGGTGCAACCATGATGCAATCGCACCCCACTATTACAATTAAACATACTGTATATAGACACACAACATTGCCAGTACATTAGTAAACCACCGGTTGGTCAGTAGAATAGCTGTATGTCCTTTGATTTAATTCAGCGAAATATTCTACAATGCATAATTCAGCCTTGCATTGGAAAACTATTGGTTGCATCTCAAGTTAAAGGAGATAGGAAAAGGACACATTTTTGTTATTGCATGAAAGTTATAATAACAGCTAACTGAATGTGCAAACAGAACTAAGTATCCATCAGATATGACATGGTAAACAGAAATCTTGTCATGAAAGCAGAGACACTATTTTACCTTGCACTGGTATTCGGATATAGAGCATTTATCCAGTGTGCCAGACGGCGACTCTAGGCCTACATATGTGTAGTGATTCATCTCCTCTCTATACATTGGCCCTGTAGTTGGAAAGAGCAGGGAAGGAATTTTGCAGATTTTGTTTCACATGACTTTTGAACAGTGTAAAATAATTCCTAACTTAGGTGACAGTTTTATTTTAATGTTAGAATGAAAAAAGTATTAAAAATACCTAAAAATACCTAAACATGTAAATATATGTGTTAAGTTGGGGTGAGGTCCCTCATTTGTATGCATACCTGACGTCGGTGGGCGGTCCCTCTGACCCCCATTTAAAGGAAAAAATGGGCGGGGATCGGCACGTGTCAAGACCCCGCTCCTGTGACTAGGAGGATTCTGGTCTTGACCCGGAGAACCAGAGGAGCAGCGCTCACCCGACAATCTCCGGGTCAAACCTGGAGAGTTCCCAGGTATGTTTGTATGTCATTCATTATCATATTTCTATTTTCTACTGGGGAGGGGAGACATCATCTCAATAACAACAATGAATGAAACATGGAAAAAAGTCCAGTAAGAATATACGGTAGATTCTAGAGGACTAGAACGCATACCTGTCCATGACGTTCAGCCTTGCTGTAAACATACCGATAATTAGTAACTTATATTATGTTGTAAGAATTGGGATTTGGGATGATCTGGAATGTGGTGTTACCCTTTGAACTACTGCTCTCTTTGTTAACAAGTAGTTTGTTGTGGAAGGCTTCTTAGTGTTAGAGTAAGCAGAAGGCAGAGGACCCCAGTACCGGAAACCGTTTTTCTAATTTTACCATAGGTTTTCACAAATGTGTTTATTGGAATAAAATGAAGAAATGGGGCACAGTAACTAAATTATGGAAGCTTAGATCAGGGCCAGAGTGGCTGATCGGGTTAGTATGGGGCACAGTCGGCCAGTGGCCCACCAGGCATATGCCATGTGTACCAGATGTCCAGTCAGGACTTGGCTTAGATGCTTTGTATATCTGCCTTTAAAAACACGTGATTACGTGTATTATTACTGACATACCTTTGTACAGTGGATCGCTTCCCTTCCCATAAGACAAATAACATATTTAAAATTCTTTCTTCAGCCGGTAAGCCATAGGTTGCTTGTATAATCGGCC
>VKOC01008985.1:0-11611 GCA_009364415.1 Spea multiplicata | reverse complement strand
TATTTTAATATAAATAAGTTCCGATCTTTGCTGTACGTAATGGTGACTCCAATGATGAATCCCATCATATACAGCTTGAGGAATCGGGAGGTTTTAGGAGCTTTGAGGAAAGTACTCATATTTGTTAGAAAAACCTATGGCTAGTTATAATTGCTGGGTCAACATAAACATAGAATCTGCTGGCGGATCAGACACACTCGGACCATCAAGCCTGTCCATTCTTGGTGTTGGAAAGACTTAAACCTTAATCAGTCGTTGGTCTCGTCTTAGATTCAGGAGCCATATGCCTGTCCCATGTATGTTTAAATTCCATCATTGTATTACCCATTAACCATTAATCCCAAAAATATCCCCAAAGGCTGCAGACATATTTAGGAAATACATCATTCATAGATTATAAATGTCATACGTCGCTGAAATGGTTGAATTATCTATGGTATACTTTCTTTAAACTGCACCAGATGTGGCCAATCCATGGCAGGACAGAGCTCCCACTCCAGAAACTGTAATGTTTAAGGACTTGTGCAAGTTGTGATCTATAGTGTATTCATCCATGTTCATTTCTGCTCAGAATAAAAGGTTGGGTTATTTATGTATTCATTTTTATTTCTTCTTTTAGACGGGTGTCTTGAGATAAAGTAGGCCTAAAAGATGCTACTAAAAGCAGACTAATTCATTGTTGTGAAAAATAAAACGTATAGAATCACCACCCGTTTTCCTTACATAGAAATGTGTCTATCCCAGGCATGTTTAAATTTCCTCAAGTTATCCTTATTCCGCCACCATTTTTTTTTTTTTTTTTTTTATTTCTTTACAAAAAAAAAGGTATACTTATGTAATCTTCTAACACAAAAGAATCCTGCTACACCTTTCCTATATAATATCATATCATAAAGATCCTGGTGTATTTATGCTGGCGACCAATAGAGTTGCTGATACGCTGAAGGGATCATGGGAATATATTTGAATAAATGCAAATGAGCACACTGCCACATATGGCTAATATATGTAGGGACAGAATGCTGCCCTCTGTTGGTTTTACATTGAGTAGCATTGTTCCATATGCTTGAAATCGAAAGTTATTATGCTACTTGATGTATCTAACCAACAGAGGGCAGCATTCTGTCCCTACATATATTAGCCATATGTGGCAGTTTGCTCATTTGCATTTATTCAAATAAAATACATTCCCATGATCCTTTTGTCTAACAGTTTAATACAAAAAAACCCCAAAAATAAATAGAAAAAAAGAGTTTGTAAGTTCTACAGAATTAATGTTCGTGAGTGCGGACATTTAACTGTTGCAGCGGGGAGACCAGCGGATCATGGAATAATATTTTATTTTAAATATTAATACATGAAAATGAGCACACTGCCACATATTGGCTAATATATCATTCGACAGACATTGCTGCCCTCTGTTTGTTGGTTTTACATTGAGTAGCATAATAACTTATTAAGCTACTCAATGTAAAACCAACAGAGGGCAGCATTGTGTCCGAAGTTATAAGTTACTATGCTAAGTTAAATGTCTGTACCAGCGACTTTGTTGGTCACTGGCACAGACTTTTAACTGTTGCAGCAGGGTCCCAGGTTTTTTTTTCCTTTTCTGCATAGCAACTAGTGGCAAGGGGCCGTGTGAGTGAGCCTATTGGTCTCTTGCATGGCCCTTTACCCTACAGATTTCTGCTCCCGTTATCCAACGCAGCATCGCAGGGGTTAACAGGAGTGGAAATCAGGAGTTAAAAAGGCTGTCGAGTGAGCCTATTCCGTCACCTGTAGGGTCTTCCTTTGGCATCAACCCTGCAGGTGACCAATAGGCTCACTCGCACTGCCCTGTAACCCGTGACCACGAACCTGCGGATTTCCGCTTCAGTCAACTCCCACAATGCCGTGAAGATAAGGTAGGCTAGATGGGGAAGGGACCGGGGAGATTAGTAGACGAAGGCGAAGATTCTTCATGTCTTCGGAACGAACACGAAAACACACTCTTCGTGTTCGTTTTCATGTTTGCCCGAAGACGAATGCACAAGTCTAGTACTTAGCTTTTTCTTGACTTGGTCTCAGCCAACACCCAGACTTCTAGCCTGTTGGTCTTCTACTCGGCTGGGTCTGGTCACCTTCCACATGCACATATTCTAGTTTACTGCTGAAACTTGAGGGCAGCCCAGTGCCAGGAAGAGGAGAAGTTTTGTCTCTCTCTTTCTCCTCCTTACTCTGAATACAAGCCAGTCACAGGCTGGGCTGCTCTCAAGCAAGTCTCAGCACACAGCAGTTCAGCGTAACTCGCCCATCAACATCTATCTGCAGAACAGGAGCATAATCATCCTTAAGATCTTCCTAACTACATTTGATCTTAGCCAAAAGGCCGAGAAGCTCCCATTCCTCCCCATAGTGACAGCGAGCTTCTAATGAATGACTGCGGCCGGCGGTTTGTGGCTGCCAGCACCCCCTCAAAGTAGGTGCCCGCTTGTAATAGTATTTCTTGGCTACCCCAAGCCTCAACTATTAAGCCAGTATCACAACCTCATGCTGACGAGTCCCATTAAGGAAGAAACAGCTGTCCATGAGCGGTGATTGGGCCTCTTACCCGAGTTTTGTCTAAAGACTGTCTTGTACAGCGGCCAATTACTTTCAAGGGTTCCATGTATAAAGTGACTATAGAGACAAAAGGTGATTATTGTTGTCCTTATTTGCATGCGCCTACCCAGAATCCCTGGTGGTTTTTCAGCACCATGAGATTTCTGAGGCAAAAACAAGCTTTCTGGCTTGTCACCTTTACCCACCATAACTTACGTAATGGTATCTCTTGGCTACCCCAAGCTGTAAGACAGTATTACAACTGTATGCTGATGAACTCCATGAAGGAAAAAAAAAATGGCTGTTGATGGTTTCATTCAGGGAGGCCTCCCCCTAAGGACATTTATGCATGCCAGAGGGCTGTGCAGATATAGACACTGCCCACAGTGCATTGTGGAGGAGGAGACTTCCCTTCACTTGTTCTGGCAGTTTTGCACAGGCTTTGTTCAGAGCCCTGGAGCTGGATCTCAAGGACTCTATCGAGAGAAAGTACCTGTCCTACCATTCAGTATTTTACGGACTTTTTCCAGGAACACACACGGAGAGCGTCATTGAGGACGCTTGGCGTCTCATGTGCTGTGTAAAGGACGCTCTATGGTTTGCCAGGAACCGCCTGGTGCTGAGGAGGGAGCAGGTCACAGTCCGTGACTGCCGCAGGCTTATCCACAGCCTGCTGAGAGACTACTCTCTCAAGGACAGTCTAGAGGATGAAGACTAGCCCCATTCTCCTCGGCCCCCATTTCCCCAGGTTATGTTCCACTAATGTGCTAACCATATGTGCCACGTCTGGAAATGTAATTGTACACTGCTTCTACTGAGCTTTCCGTTAACTGAAGTCGTACTGTAACGTGTATTGCCCTGCGCTGCGTCGCAGTACTGCTTATCGACTGTATCAATATTACTGTTCTATGTATTCCTGCTAAAACAGGTCGATGTCTGTTTTATAATAAGCAGTTTTGTATAATAAACTTAAATACACAAAAAGTGCCTGTCTCCCTGTGCTGGTTCAAGGCAGTTCAGAAAGGGCTTTCCTGACTTGGATTGGTGTGGTCCAGGTTGGAAGGGCCCTTTCTAAACCATTTTGAGCCGTTAGAGGCATGGGTCCTGTAGCAGCTGTGACCACTGTGAACACTGCAACCCCTGTAACTAAGCAAGCAAGCAAGTGAGTGTTGTATATGGGTAATGAGCATCAATGTCAGCTTCTGCTAACTGTCTCACACTCCAACTGCCATCAGTCTATAATTGCTGCTACTGACAAGTTAAAATGGCGTCAGTACACTTATTTATCTAATGCTTGCCCCCTTCTTTTCTTGGCCTTTCCTGTTCCTCTCGCTTTACCTCATCAACGACTTGTAATGGTGCCAAAAATGGATGCACAAATCCATTAGTTTTTTTATCTGACCTAAGTTCACCAGCTACATGTTGAGATGGGCTGCTGGCCTAATTCATACATCAAATCGAGTACACTTTGACCATTGAGGGTCCTCACTTGCAGAATTTGTGAAAAAGAACACATTCTGCTTTTTTAGAAGGGAGGAACAATTCTAATC
Source organism: Spea multiplicata (assembly GCA_009364415.1). Classification (NCBI taxonomy): domain Eukaryota; kingdom Metazoa; phylum Chordata; class Amphibia; order Anura; family Pelobatidae; genus Spea; species Spea multiplicata. The sequence continues at coordinate 7,481 of VKOC01008985.1, read as the reverse complement.
AGGAATTGCAGACAGGTGCTACTTGCATTCTGTTGGGTAAACTTGTGAAAATGCCATTTTTTTCTATTTTGTCCTGATTAAAGGTCACATGTCTCTCTAACGTGATTTGTGTCAGAAACAAATTGGCATATATCTAATATGGATCGAGGGGGAGAATATGTCACTGGAGGCTACTCCATTGTGGCGCAAGTTCGCCAGGAGGTTATGTCCGTAGAGATGCAGATGAAGAAAAAGGAAAGAAGAAAGAAAATAAAAAAGAGAAGAGAGCATAGAGAAGAAAGGTGAACAAGAAGGTGGAGATCAATGAAGATCTGAGACACGGAAGCAGAGAACATGAGAGAGGGAGTGAATGAAAATAAGAGTGTGAGACTCTAGGAGTGAGTTATAGTAAATATGAGCGTTGGGCAACAAATTTGGTTCCCAAAATGAAAATGGGCTGCAATTTTCAGCCCAAACTCATGGGCAGAAAACAGAATTCTTTTCCTAAAACAAATGGGTCAAAAGAGGACTGAAAAATTTGTTTTTGATATATTTGCACATGCCTACTTTGTATATACTGTATATGTATAGAGTCAGTGTATGTTAGTGTATGTTGTAGGAGTGTGGTTTTAATGTGTGTGAGCATATTGTGTTGTGTGTTACTGTATGGGGTTAACATATGTATGTCAGCATATTTTGGTAGTGTGTGTTTTTGGTGTTAGTATATATGTGTAGGTGCGAGTATGGTGTTATCGTGAGTGTATGTGTCAGCAAATGGTGTTGGAGTGCTTGGGGTTAGCCTAGGGGTTGTGGCTCCTAAGAGATGGAGAGGAGGCTCCGGAGAGAGGATGTCTGCGTGTATGTAAGTGTACGGTGTTAGAGTAAACTGGACTCCGCTGTGCCCTGTCTTAGGACTTCTTAAAAGTAGCCATCACCAGGACGTGAGTGACAGCACAAATTCAGATGAACTTCTTGGTTCAGAAAATCAATCTTCTAAGGCTTAGGCATAGAATAAAATTATCTTTCCCTTAATGCAGAAAACCCAGACCACCCTGGAGGCCTAAAAAACACTCCCAAGCACCTAAAAACACATATGTACCACAACAAAAATCTTTTATAGAAGTAACTTAAAAGCACCTTCTAACATTAAAATCCGTACATCACTGGGCAACGCGGAAAAGGTCATCTCATCCTGCTTTAAAATGGTTAACTAAAGTTATGACCTTCTTTGTCTTTCGGTCTATTATCATCAAACACTTTATGTCTCCGTCTATTAAGTTGGTGGTAAGTGCACTAATCTTTCTTCTTATCGACATCACGTACAATTTTATTCTTTGAATGATGCAATCAACTTTTCCAATCGAATTGGAGATTTCTTTGAGGGTCGAATTTTAGTTATTTTTGTTGCTTTCCGAGAAATGTTTTGGTTATTCTATGTTTATTAGAAGGTTAGTGACATTGTGTCCAATCTGAGACAAGACCAACGACTGATTAAGGTTTGGAGTCTTTACAGCAGGAGACTAGACGGGGGCCGAATGCATCTTATTTGCTTCCATATTTTATGTTACTATGTTGCCCCAGCAATCATAATTTTCAATGAATGTTAATTACACACATAAGTACTTTCCTCAAAGCTCCTCTAACCTCCTGATTCCTCAAGCTGTATATGATGGGATTCATCATTGGAGTGACCATTACGTACAGCAAAGATCGGAACTTATTTATATTAAAATAATTTTCTTCAGATGGGATCATATAGACTGTAATCAAAGTCCCGTAATAGGTGCAAACTGTGATTAGGTGGGAAGTACAGGTGGAGAAAGACTTTTTCCGACCTGTTCTGGAAGGAATACTGAGGATGGTGATGAGTATTGACACATATGTCATTATTATGAAAACAAATGGGAGAAATATCATCAGTATTGAGATGATGAGGTCAAGTAACATTAAGGCCGATGTGTCAGAAGTAGCCAACTGCACAAACGGTCCGAAATCACAGAAGAAATGGTCAATGTAATTCAATCCACAAAAATGTAGCTGACACAGCACCACAATTTCTGTCGATATCAAAACAAAAACTAGAAACCAACAGCTTGCGACGAGTTGCATGCAAAGATCGGGACACATAATCAAACTGTAACGCAATGGCTTGCGGATTGCAAGGTATCGGTCGTAGGACATCACTGCAAGAACGAAGCACTGAACAAATCCAGAAACACCAAAAAAGTAGAGTTGACCTACACAAGCCACAAAAGATATTGTTCTTTCTTCCATAAGTATGATGTCTAACATCAAAGGTACAATGTTGGTGGTGAGGAAGACATCAGCTAAGGCTAAATGTTTAAGGAAGTAGAACATTGGAATCTTGAGGTGGTCACTGGTCGTCACTAATACAATGATGAGGAGATTGCCAATCATGATCACCATGTAGATTAGAAAGAACAGGACGAAAAGAAGAATCTTGAGATTGCGAAGTCCTTGGAACCCAAGAAGATGAATCTCTGTGACTTGAGTTTGGTTGTCTTCACACATCATCAAAAGACATAACATGGGCCCTTAATGGACTGCTTACTGAAACAATAAGTGTCTCCATCCAAAACCTGTAGAGATTTAAAACAAAATTAGCAAATAAAAAACTACTACATTTGATTACCTAAATTATATTTTATTCAAGGTCCAAAAAACCCCAAAACACTCATGGTGGTAGATGATTGAGAATTGATTTCAGTAGTTTGATACCCAATGCTTTGATCCATCAGCTTGACCCATCTTCATATCAGTGAATGTTTTAACTCATGTTCTTTAAGGTATAGGGAAGATCTGAAGCGTAACCAAAATAAGATATCCCGGAGTATCCCAGAGTCCCCTGCATCTTGCGGAGGTCTTCTGTGGCTTTCTGAGAATTCTGAGTGTCCCGTTTTATAATAAGGTACCGTGAAATCCCAGCTCTTTCTAATTGCTTGGAGACGTCCGCTATCCTCAGGGAGCTACAAAGGATCAGGTTTGCGCAGATTAATTAAATCCCTGTTTCCATCTAATTAACAAATTGAAACAAACTCAGCATCTGCGTAACCCTAGATTTCCCAGAAGCTTCAGTAAATTGTGTCAGGCAAACACAACAACAAAAAACAAAAACAAAACAAAAAACAAAATGCACTTGAGAAAATTCAAATTTCTAAGTTTATTTGTAATTGGAAATATAAGGAGGCTACATTGTTCTAAAAGTATATGTATTATGTGGAAGTAAAGTATTTCAAATCCGATCAATATCATTTTTTAAGGAAAAAAATAGCAGGCACTAACAGCAGACCATGGTTTGAAATGCAAAACTATAAAAGCTCTGGGCAAAAAAGGAAACGTTGGGTTAATAAATAGGAACACTCTGTTGCTTTCTATTGAGTATTCAAATTGTACAATTGTTCCAGATTGTTCCAACTTTGCCTTAATACGTTTTTTAGTATTTAGGTATACAAGTTAAAGTCTGCAGGAATCCGATACAGGACATCATCAAACCGGGAATCCCTGGCTTCACCCAGGGTCCCCCGGGTAAAGCTCTGCTTCCATTGGTCTCCAAAACACTTTCCTTTTTTCTCCAGACAGGGGAGCACCGGTCAAGACTTTGCGTTCGTTCTTTTTTTTTTTTGCTGGGGTTTTTTTTTTTTTAGCAGAGGTTAATACAGGGTTAATGTGGTAAAAATACGCCGCAGCTTTGGCGCCAGGATTTCAAAAGTCTGGAAGAGCGACAGGGGCCTCCTCTGGCATCAACTAATGAAAGTAATGGATGCAGGTAGGGAAGAGCGGGGTTAAACGGTGTGTGGCCCCTATTTATTGGAGCAACTTACAAGAGGTGATGGCTCACAAAGTGAGCTACAACCGCATAAAAGCAAAGGCCGTCCACGAGGAATCCTCCGGTAAGTGATGATATGAATGGATGAAGGTAAAATCACCAGGTTTCACCAGGTGCTGTCCTGGCTTCCTCAGGAGACAAATTTGCTGATCGAAAATAAAGCAATAATAGTAGTCAAAAAAAGCAGCTGTCCTTAATTGGTTGATACCAGAGGAGCTCAGTGATTGATTGATGCTGGAGGAGGGCCCCTGCCTACAACCAATAGAGTCGCTCGTACAGACCTTTAACTCCTGGAACTTCCCCAGGCCAAGTTCCGGCATCAGGAGTTAAAGGGTCAGTATGAGCGACTCTAAAACAAACTATTACCCCCTCCCTAGAAGCCCGAAACCCACCAATAAAAATACACCACAGCATCATGAATTAAATAGGCCACAGGTTTATTAAAACATAAATATGCACTGTGTTAGCAGCAACCAAACAATATATACATTATAAATAACAAATATAAACAAATACACAGTACAAAACTAGCACTGTCCTTGTTGGCTCCTTCTAATAACAGTTACAACCACATAATAAGAGGGAACTGGCATCCCCCCTCGTCCAACAATACTGACAGCTCTATCCGCTGCCCCCAATCATGCTAACCACCGGCCAACCTTAAGCTCGGTGGGCACGTGCAAGGTCATTAACCACACCATACCAGAGATCAGGGGAGGATTCAGCCCAACTTCCCTTCTTTCACACCAGCACAATAACCCGTGACTTATAACCACTTTTACCGGAAAGGACCACACCAACCGCCTACTGTGACAAGGAAGGAAAAAAAAAACAAAGTGTTAAATCCCTAAAACAGACAACAAAAGGAGGAGGGTGGGCAGGTGAGTGTTCTTTATTGTTTTAGTTGATGAGGGTTAATTTTCAGGTCATGTTTGAGGTTGTGGGTGACCTTCTCATTGCACCCAGTGATCTTTATCAGAAAAAAAGAAATACATTTAGATTGCTCTTCCATTATTTAACCGTTTCTTACATATAATAACCTGTGAATTAAAAATAGTGCTGCCCATTTGAATAACTATTGGTAAAATATTTAGATGCCTACAAACCTTCTATCATCAATGAGTGACCGTGAGATATATAAATACCTTTCGCAGCGCTGCTTTTAGCTCCTGGTTCCTAAAGCTGTATATGATGGGATTCATCAATGGAGTCCCCACAATGTACAACAAAGATCTGAACTTATTTATGTTGAAAGAGTTCTCGTCTGACTGAACCGTATAAACCATAATCAAAGTCCCATAATAAGTGCAAACGGTGATCAAGTGGGAACTACAGGTGGAGAAGAACTTTTCCCTTCCCCCTTTGGAAGGAATGCTTACAATAGTAAAGAAAATTAGAATATAAGTAGTGATTATAAAGACAAGTGGTGAAAATAATATAGGAATGGACATAATTAAGTCTAACATCAGCAATTTGGATGTGTCAGAAGTAGATAGTTCCACCAGAGGACCAAAATCACAGAAGAAGTGGTTGATGTCATTGCGTCCACAAAAATGTAGTTGGCATAACAAGAAGATTTCACTTGATCCTAAAGAAAAAACGAGCAGCCAAGACCCCAAAACCAGTAGGAAGCAAACATTAGGAACCATAATGAGAGCGTAACCCAGCGGATTGCAGATTGCCAGGTATCGGTCGTAAGACATCACTGCTAGAAGAAGGCATTGTAGAAATACACAAATCGCAAAGACGTAGAGTTGGACTATACAGCCGACAAAAGATATTCTCTTTCCTTCCATTATTATGACGTCTAACGTTAACGGTACTATGCAGGTTGTAACTACAACATCGGCAAAGGCCAAGTGTTTTAGAAAGTAGAACATTGGGATATGTAAGTGGTCAGTGACTGTCACCAATATAATTATGAGCAGATTTCCGGTTAGGATCGCCACATACAGAAGAAGGAACACAACGAAGAGAAGAAACCTGTAATTGTGAAGTCCTTGAAACCCCAGAAGAAGAAATTCTATGACTTCAGTCTGGTTGTCCTCACACATTATTTAACAGTATCACATGGTCAATTCATGAACTTAAAAAAAAAAAAGATAAGAGGAGGCTACAGTTTTGATGCATTTGAATAATTTATTTGTGAAACCTATTTGTATTTTCTTGGTACAAGGATAAAAAAAAAATTAATGAAGCAGGCCTTCAACACAGAACCTGCCGGAAGATCAGACTTATTCGGTCCATCTAGCCAGCTCTTATCTCAGTTGTAAAACGTTGTCGTTGGTCTTGACAGATGCTTATCCCATGCATGTCCTCTCACTGTAGAAGTACTTCTACCGCTTCTGATGGGAGACTGTTCCGCTTATGAGCCATCATTCCAGCTTGATTTGTCATAAAATGTTGGGATGAACTATTTTCAGTTGAATTGATTTATGCTGACTTGAACTACTGTGTGACTGGTCAAGACATTCGGGTGGCTCTAACATTCTTTTCTTCCATCTGATGAGTAAAGCTGGCTGTAGATAATAAAAACCCAACATTGATGATCAGACCCTACTGTCCTATAGCCTTCAAAACAATAATGAGTTGTTAAGTTATAAACAGCATCAAAAAATGCTAAAAATCTTTTACTTAGTAATAATATAAAGTTTAGCTATGAAGACACTTGATATAGGCAGACAGAGTTTGAGAATCAGACCTTCTTTGCACTCACAATATGTTCTTCACTTCTAGGCAAGATTTCATGCACTCCCATTGCTGAATATACGGAAATTGTGAGTTAGATGCTTAAATTCAGAGACCATTTTATATAGTATTCAGCCTAGACAGCCATAAATCCCAGTTGTTTCCAATTTTGCTGAGAAGACCACGGGTTTCCCGAGAGGGACATCATGAAGCAATCTGTACATTCGTTAAATCTCTATTTCCAGTTAATTAACAATGAATAAAGGAACACGTTCGCACAGTGTTGTCAAGTAGCTATGCCAAATAAAATAATATCTATGATCAGTAGACTTGTGCAATCAGATTTCAGTCAAATTGCAAATTTACAGAATTTCGGTAAATTATACGTTTCATACGAAGCCACAAAAACGAGGCCGAACCCCCACAAATCAGACATTTTCATCAGAAATATGTGGGCCCGTATTCATTCACACACTCACTCATTTCTTACACTCTCATTCATTCTCCCTCTCATGCTCTCTAAGTGTTTCCCTAACTTCTTTGCCGACCACTTCTGTTGACTGCATCCGCATCTTCTTCTATCTTCTATATTTTATCTTCCTCCTTCTCTTCTGGCTTCTATCTCCCATCTTAAGTTTTTGTCCACATCTTCATGGCCATAACCCAGTGGGAACATCCAGCAAAATGGTGCCGCTAACGGGAATGAGCATGTAAGAGAGTGAGTGAGTGAGATTGAATGTGGGCACGATAAAATTAATTTTTCGGCTAAACTGAATGCACAGGTATTATGCTGGGGTCAGGTGAGGAAACCAGTATGCAAGGATAGGGGCGAATTTGTACAGCCGAATGTAGGTTAAGTCCAGTAACACGTACCAGAACCAGAGCAGCCAGATAGCAAGCAAGGTCTGGCAACAGGTGTTAAGTCCAGAGTATCCAGGTATCAGGTAGGAGTGGTCAGGTATCAAGC
>VKOC01008983.1:0-16080 GCA_009364415.1 Spea multiplicata | reverse complement strand
CCCCCAGTTATGCACATTTGAGCCCAGGCTTGCCACTCTGCCCTCCCTACATATGCCTTATACCGCCCATATGTCATAGTGCCCTTTGATATGCCTTATACCCCAAATATGCCACTCAGCCCCCCAAATATGCCACTCTGCCCCCCGAGTATGCCTTATACCCCCAGATATGCCTTATATGACCTATATGCCTTATACCACCCACATGTCATAGTGCCCTCTGATATGCCTTATACCCCAGATATGCTCATCTGGCCACCCCAAATATGCCACTCTGCCCCATGATATGCCTTATATTCCTTATAGGCCATGCCCCTCCAAATATGCCTTATACCCCCCTATATACCACTGTGCCCTTCATATGCCCCCCCAGTAGGGGCAGCTGGTGAGGGTCTGTGCGATGCACTTTCATTGTAGCTTCTATGACTGAGCACTGGAAGGTCACGTGACACTGGCGCTCCATTATAGAAGCCCCAGAGGAAGTGCTGGCAAAAGCGGAGGATGTCTGCGCACATGGCACAAACGCCCACAGGCTGCCAGAGAGAATGATCCGGGTCCGCTGTATTATTATCCGGCCTCTACTTATATACTGGACTAATATAGTCATACATCGCCGTGTTTGTGTGTGTATATATATATATACATACATACATACCCTGTACAGTGCTGCCCCTATATATAGCCGGTATATATAGTCCAGCATATACCCTGTGCAGCGCTGTGTGTGTATATGTATGTATATATATACCGGGAATAATACCCTGTACAGCGCCGTGTGTGTATATGTATATATATATATACACATACATACCGGGAATTATACCCTGTACTGCGCTGCCCCTATACATAGCCGGTATATATAGTTCGGCATATACCCTGTACAGCGCCGTGTGTGTATATGTATATATATATATACCGGGAATAATACCCTGTACAGCGCCGTGTGTGTATATGTATATATATATATATATACACACACATACATACCGGGAATTATACCCTGTACAGTGCTGCCCCTATATAGAACTGGTATATATAGCCAGGGAATAATGTACAGTGCTGCCAGTATATATATAGTCCAGTATATATATATATAGCCGGTATATACCCTGTACCGCGCCGCCGATATATGTAGTCCGGTATAGACTATATCTATAATATATGCATCGCGTTTCCCTTTTAACGCCAGCGCAGCGACTCCGGCGCTGTGATTGGCTGGCGGCGGGCGCGGTCACGTGGCGGGGCTGGCCGGGAGCGGCGCGCGGCGCCGGGATCTCACAGTTCAGGCGGTTCGGGACGGAGTGGCAGCTGAGGGGAAAAGTTCCGAGGAGGCCCTGAGTGCACCCGGGGGCCATGGCTCTGCGGGACGAGCTGCTGAAGCCTATCTGGCACGCATTCACCGCCCTGGACCTGGACAGATGCGGCAAGGTGTCCAAATCCCAGCTGAAGGTAAGAGCCGCACCTGCTGCCCCCTCACACTGCCCTCTGAGGGGTGCCCGGTGCCCAGGGGCCACCAGCGGAACCGACTATTAGCTGCTGGATCCCAGGGAGACGAGAAGTCAGTCAGCAGGTGGGGAGAAGCCAGTCTGAGGGTGATGGGAGTGAAGTTCAGAACTTTAGGAAGTTGGCACTCTGGTGAAAATAATGTTCTTTTTACTTGATTTGTATAGACTCTCGGCGCTCACTCTCAGCGCTCCCTGCACTCACTCTCAGCGCTCCCTGCACTCACTCTCAGCGCTCCCTGCACTCACTCTCAGCGCTCCCTCCGCTCACTCTCAGCGCTCCCTCCGCTCACTCTCAGCACTCTCAGCGCTCCCTCCGCTCACTCTCAACGCTCACTCTCATCACTCCCAGCACTCACTCTCAGCGCTCCCAGCTGCTCACTTAGTGAAGGGCGAGAGGTTATGTATAAAAAGTTATTCTGGAGCAACGTTTTTGGAAGTGGTTTAATCTCCATAACAAGCATTACATTTTTGCTGATGATTAGACTATTCCATTGGTTGCTATGGTGATAAGACCACTTCTCACTCTTGCACTAGAATGACTGTCCGTTTCTGAGTGTAAACTCAGTGTTTTAAGTTGCTTCCTCATAATGCACGCCAGGGTAATGAACGCCTCCGCAGTGACGTAACTTGTTTCAAGTTGTAAAAGTGGAGCAATCGGCCTGGACACTCCGTTGGTTGCTATGGTAATAGCACCACATTATTTTCTCGGCACCGGAATGCCTCTATATATTCCTGCAGTGCCAAGCCGGGTATCTGATGTCAGTGACCCTCTATATAATACCCCAGGGGTAACATTTCCTCCCCGTGATACCCCTCCAGCTGCTCTATCCCCAGAGTTCCAGCCAGCACGGCGCCCCAGCGAGCGAGACGTGCCCTCAATGATTTATTTGCACGAGAAGGACTCCAACAAATCAGATTAAAATGTGACCCTGGTGAAAAGTGGTGTTATCACCATAGCAACCAATGCCCTGCTGATTGCACCATCCTATGTGTTGCTATGGTGATAAGGCCTCTTTTACCCTTGAACCACTAACTTTTTGGGGAATAAATGATTAGTTTTCTATGGTTTATGTACAGCAGGCAGTGCGGCAGATACCCGCGTCAATCCCTGGCAGGTTTCTGTCACTTGTGTGTACAACGGTGTAAAGAAGTGAGTGTGCGTGTAAACGTAAACGTAAACATGAGTGTGCGTGTAAACGTAAACATGAGTGTGCGTGCGTTAGAATGCACACAGGCTGGGTGATTATACTTCCAGTTGGGGCCCCTGGGTGTGTCTCGTCAGGTCTTGTTGCCCCCAGTCGGGGCAGATATTAATGCCCACCAAGGCATTGATGAAGCCGCTGGGTTACCCAATACAGGAAGGGCTGGTTAACTCTTTGTGTGCCGAGTCACTTGTGAAACTCGCCCTCTGTCATGTAGTCAAATATTTACTATGTGGCCCCAAAATGTATGGAAAAGCTGAATAACGGGGAGTTTATACCCCAAAGCCCCAAAAGTAGGTGTCGGGGGGGGGGGGGGGATTATACATTTCCATGCAATAAACCCCATGATAAACATGATTTCATCGCAGGCTGGGGGGGGGGGAATTCAACATCTGCAAACATTCCTAGATTGTCTGGGAAAGTCCCTCCTTGCGGTGCGGAGACGTGCGGCAGCTGCAGGGCAGGCATTTCCCGATCGTTAGAATTAATATACTTGGCAGCGATACGTTGGTAACGTTATAATTAAACCGCCGATTCGCCCAGAGGGTGATCTTTGATTCTTTTCTGATCGCGCCTCGGAGACAAAGGGCGTTTGTTGTGACTTCCAGTCGCTTCCCTGTGAAGAACAAACACAGATTTATTACGTTTTCTTTCCTGTTACAGAAAGTTACTTTGTTGCGAGATTCGGCGTTATTGTGAAGGTTGATTCACGGGGGGCTCGGCAGCCCCTCATAACGCGCGGAAGGACACGCTGGGCCGCCCTTGGTCCGGGACCCCGAGTCACATTAGGCTGCATTGGAGGAAGGCTGGCCACTTGGGGCCCGCGGGGCAAGTAGAGCTAATTTGGCTTCACAATAAAATCAACAAATAGGCGTTCAGCGCACAGCCGGTTAGACCAAGCCGACGAAAACCCAACTAAAGGAGCACAGAAAGAATCCAGCTGAGGGCCAAATCCTGCCCCCAGTCACCCCCTCTGGCTATATGTTATACATGGCTATAGAATATGATGGCGCTGTATAAATTAATAAGCGGTAGTAAATGCTGTCATTGCTGGTATAACTTTTCTGTTAGTGGCCCCGAGCAGCCCAGTTAGCGGCCCCCACGGCTGCAAACACTTTTATCCGAGCAGTAAAGATGTGACTGAACTTCGCTCCTTTCTGCCGAGGCGTTCCCTGCTCTCTCGGGTTTTCATTTCTATAACAGATTATCTGAAACTTTGTGATAAAAAGCAGTAAAAGCCCTAAATTTCACCCATTTCTGTTATCTCTTTCTAATATTTATTGTGGAAAAGCCTGGACCCCGGAGCGCGCTGCGCAGGCCGATGGTTCAGGGGAACGCGCTGCTGGGGCCAACGGGAGCCGCAGAAATCCAGGGAGTATAAGGGTTAACTGATACCTCCCTTCGCTTAGATTTCTGCAGCTCCTGTTGGCCCCAGGGCCGTATGTCGCCGTATAGGAAGCATGCACTGTGCCCGTGGGGTACACAAAGCCACGGGATTGCTGCAGTCACCAGGGATAGCACATTGGTTGCTATAACGACTGCCCCACTTCTGCCCCATAATAGCTACTATTTGCCGATTTTGAGAAAAGAGTATAAAGCCCCAGTGAGTTTGGCCAAGCGGCGGCTGCTTTGGGGTAAAATCCGGTCGGACCGGTTCCTCTGCGTTTCTTTTATAGCGGCCGGGTAACCTCTCGGGGAATTCCGATCTCGCGTGGAACGGGGCGGTGACTGGAGAATTCTTCTGGTTTTTTGCCAATGTTTTAATCTTTTCTGCCGAGTAAACGCGGATCGGCTGCTTCTTATCCCCCCCTCACTGCAGATTTTATGATAATTTGCCCAAAACACATCATTTGCTTCACCGGCCTTTTAAGGGTTTGGCCACATTCTTTAAATAGTGACTTTGTGGCCCCGGTTAGCAGCTTCTGGTTACGGGGGCCAAACAGTGTTTTGCTAAAAGGGAAATCTTGGACGGACCCCCTTAATTCGCTCCCAGTTTACGAAGCTGGCTGATCCCTTGACGGGGTCTCCGGGGTCTTTCTCTGGGAGAATGGGATTAAAGGGGCCGCTCACCTGGCGAAAACATGACGGTGACAACACAATGTAACAAATGGGCCACTTTTTCACAAATGTAGGGTTTTTTAAAAAATATTTTTCATTACTTCTCTGTTATTATGACATTTTCACAGACGCGCGTTCATTGGACGGAGGTCTCTGTTTCCGATCTAAATTTTGCTTCCATTTGCATTTTTGACTTTATTTAAAATTTGCTTCCTTCCTGTAGGTTGTAAAATCTCCTGATGTAATTCGAAGCTCTTCTAAGTTCCTCTTTCACTCCTTCAAACTCCGTGGGACCGCCAGACGGATTGAGTTCTCTGTCCATCCCAAGACCTTGCGGTTATATCGGCCAACATAGCGATGGCCAGAGGTCCCGGGCTGTCCGCCTAAGGGCCGCATTGAGGGGGGCTCTGCTGTAATGTGGCTACATATCAAAAAGCGTCGTGTGTTCCCATAATTACTTATAAACGCAGAGGTGACCGGAACAAACACGTCCTCTCCTCAAGCGTAGGATTCACAAACCAGCACAATGGCCGGCGTCTGGGGGGGGATCAGCCGGTTTATTTCTTGCTTCTCTCGGTTCCGCGGAGGTTTCGGTAACGTCTCGAGACGCCATGCTCGAGGCAGGTCAGTGAATGTTAACAAGTTAGAGCCGCACTGTCGGGTGTAGATAACGACAGACCGTATAAACACGTTTTCAGCACCAAATCAGTTTACACCGGGTCACGGAACCTCCTGCCTGCCGGTGTCACCCATATTACTACTTAATAACACATAGAATTTCCAGCAGCATCACTCAAACATCCAGCTGGCGGGAGCCTCATAGACAGAGAATGAGAGAGAGACCCGCAGGGAATGACAGAGAGACCCCCCTGCAAGAGAGACCCCCCCACGAGAGGCTGCGTCGGACCTTTACACGATTCAGATAACGCAAAAAATAAAATTGACAGTTTATTAGACGTTTCACGGACGGAGACATCGCGTTACTTCCTCTTTTTTGGGGGGTAAGTCTGTTTTTAGAATGTGGGTGACGTAACTTTTTTTTCTTCCAGGTTCTCTCTCACAATCTGTGCACCGTGTTAAATGTCCCCCACGATCCGGTGGCCCTGGAGGAACATTTCAGAGACGACGACGAAGGGCCCGTCTCTAACCATGGATACATGCCTTATCTGAACAAATTCATTCTGGATAAAGTAAGTGCCGCCGCGCTCTGCCAACAAATTCGGTGCAGATCTGACTGCCGGCTTTTTTCTTCCTCGATGGTGTTTTTATCTTGAAATATAACCCACATGTCTGCAGTTAAATGGTGTTTATTGGGGCAATATGACCTAAAACACACCTTTGCACCTTTGTTCATGACAAAGCTTTTATGTGCAACCCTTCTTCCTCTTTCTGTGAATTAGTAAATTCTCTTGTGGTTTGATATTAAACTCCATTCATATTCTTTATAGAGCCCTCGCCCGGAGACCTGCCACGCCACTGCTTATGTTCTGCCATTGTGAATGCCGCCCTCCGCAGGAAAGCTTAGGGTGCGGGATTCACGATGGGAGCCCTGATACGTTTTTACCCCCTTATCCTGCAAAACCCTGGCGCCGGGAGGTGTTTCTTGTTTTTAAGTACTTTTTATTAGGAGTTTTTTTTTCCTTTTTTTTGACAACAAACAGTCATACAAAAACAAAAACAAAAAAAAACAAAAAGTATATAGATAAATACATAAAAAAGAAAACAATACAACGTTAGTTCTTATAGAATGTATCTAACAAATACATTAACTCTTTACAGAGTGCAGGAAAGACATATGGGAGGTGGCTTCTACTCCCCGTGATGACCTGGGTTTGTTGAGTCCTGATTTAGGCCCATTTGGTCTCAGCGGTATATTCCATGCAGCGCTTTGTGATTGCATGCAGATCGGCCCCATCCGGCCCCCGTCTAGTCACCCGTGTCTCCTGATGTAAAGACTCGAACCTTAATCAGTCATTGGTCTCGTCTTAGATTCGGGAGCCGTATGTCTATCCCATGCGTGTTTAATACCCTCACTGTACTACCCTCTACCACCTCTGCTGGGAGACTGTTTCACTTTTCTCCCAGTAAAGCTGAACTTTCTTGCATTGCATCCAAGCCCCCATACACCGGTTCAGTTTGCTGGCGCCTTCCCAGTGATTCATGTTCTTTGTGAGAGAAAAGAATAAATCCCAAGAACGGAGAGATAAGAGCAGGAAGCCCCAGCGCGTTTCACGGTTTCCCGTCTGGTAACATTTTGTTTGACATAAAACCCGTGTGGCCAGCAAGAGCTCAGGACTGTATGTATCGCGTCGAGCATCGATGTATCTGCTGAGTCAGTCAGGGGGAATCGGCCACCCCACGTGTTTGTGACGTTCAGGGTGATTGTCTCGTTTTTGTGATAATATCACGTATCGGATTGTGTTTCCATTGTCTTACTGATGGGGCCGACTGCCAGACCCGACGCGTCCCCCCCCTCGATGCTGCGCTTACAGACAGGGGCAACAGGGACCCCCCCTTATTCTTCACTCAGACTTTAATTCTTAAGGTAGATCCGTCTGTTTGATCCAAATCCTACATGTTCCAGCCCCCTACAGTAAGTGAAGCCCCCGTGATGGTTCTTTAGTGGTCTATATGTTCCTGAGACCCTGCTGTAATAAAACCCCCCCAATGCTCACATAACAGCCCCCCTCCCTGCGTCTCAGGGTGTTTCTGTTTTGGGGCTGATGAGATGGTTCTGGGTTGAAATTATTCTATTCAGTTTCAATGTTTCCGCATCGCAGGATTTCCGAGTTACTTTTACGCCCGATTGTTCCAAAAATAGCGCTGGGAAATCTGTCTGCATCTTAAATCTATGATGGGGTGGAATAATTATCAGGGACGTCTGACTGAGAGCACTGTGTTCTAAAATACCTAGACTGTAATGCGCTCGCCCATATGTATCCATAGCTATAGAATATAATGTATGGAGGGTAACAGCAGAGTATTACTGCAATGCGGCAGCCCGTCTTGTAAGACCCCCTCATGTCTGATGAGCTCTTTGCTTGTAAAACTTGACATGTTATGTAACGTGAGACCCCCAAACCGTCACGTGGTCCATGCAGCTAGAAATAAACTGATTTTGGTTCTAACAGCAGAGACCCGGATTAGCATGCGGAGCGTTACGCCGCGCTCCATGTGAAGAATCTTTACTTTTCTCCCTTTTGGGAGGATTCTGAAGACGGTCCCTCCGTGTCACGAATGCCAACGAGTTATTGACTCAGTGGAAGGCAAGTGATTTGGCTGCAACAAAGAGTTTATTGTCAAGGGGAGTTTGTTAAAAACCCTTCTCTGTGACAAAAAGAGGAACGGCCTCGCCCTCCCGCTCGCCCTCCCGCTCGCCCTCCCGCTCGCCCTCAACTTACTGTTTCTGCTGCTGTTGAAAAACAACCTTTGGTTTGAAAACTCGTCTCCTTAAAACCTGCCGTTTGGCCCCTGAGCTCCAGTGGTGCTGAACTGACTTCTGTTCTATCTTTCTTTCCTGCGCAGACAAATACGTGGGGGTCCTCCAGCCTTGCTGGGGTTCCCAGTCACCTGTCGTATGTTACTTGATTTGTCATATTATGCTGGTTCTTGGGAAGATGCTAAGGGGCCGCTGGGTAATATACCAAACGCTGCCGTGTACATCTTACGTGTGCTCCAGGTCTGCAGTGTGGGGGTATTACTGGGGGGATTCTCTGGGCGCTGTTTGGCTCATATGGCCCCTCTTTCTGCCGAATATACCCAGTTTGCTGACTTTGGTCATGTGAGTAACTAGAAGATTTGCCGCCATTCATGGAAGTGCTACATGCGCGCTTAGCTCCAGCTGGAGGCTCCTCGGGGGTTGGCTTAAGATGTGATTGATGTGTGAAGACATTGTGAGGGTGATTGATCTGGGGCAGGTAAAACTCCTCTGCTGTTGGACACGCAGGAGCAGTTTTTGGCATTTGCTGCTTGGGCCCCCTTGGTGGAGCCAGAAAATGCCAGCTTCCTCCAGACCAAGGGAATTATTTTAATGTATTGTTTTATAGCGCCATCAAATTCTGTAGCGTTGTACAATGGGTATATCATTGTGGGGGAGGGGGGCTGAACAGCTAATGCAAAGACGACCAGATTTCTTCTTCTTTTTTATTAGGTTCAAGGAGACATCAATAAGATTGAATTTAACAGAATGTGTTGGACTTTATGCGCCAAGAAGAATCTCACCCAGAACCCTCTGTGCATCAGCGAGGACAGCGCCTTCAAAATATGGACCATATTTAACTTCCTATCGGAGGACAAATACCCCCTGGTCATGGTCCCTGAAGAGGTAGGTGACAGTGAAGGGTTAATGCTGGTTAAGAGGTTTTTGCCCCCACTTTCTGGGCCATTTCATTGTTGCATAAATAGGAAACGGAGCTGATGGATGTATCCTGAGCCGGCAGATAGCGAGTTTATCAGCTCTGGATCTTTTGAAACGTTTCCTGCGTCACGAGACTCGTATTATTCAACATTTACCGCAACCCGACTCTGACGCAGCCTCTGCTGGGGGTTTAATGGGGGCCACATCTGTTACACCCCACTTCCCAACAGCACATTTACCCGGCTTACAAAGCAACGTTTACATCTTACGGCTCTTGGATTTGGACTTTTTTGCATTCCTGATGACTTACAGGAACCCGTCACAATCTCTTGTAAGGATTCTGGAATGCATTTAAATAATAATGAGCTTCCTGCCGCTGGGAACATCCCAAAAGCAGGATATTCATTTCCAAACGTTGTTCGTTCTTTGTTTTAATTTCATGTATTTTTTAAGAATGCTAAGTTACTTGGTTTGGCCAGTTGTTGCCCTGTTTTTTTTTATGCCCCACAGATTAATTTTTATATTTGGTTTAAGTTTGTTCATCCGCCGCTGGGTTCTGCTGTTAAAACCCCACAGTGTGTGTGATGATGGGGCAAGTTGGCTTTCACACTATTGCCCTCCGCTTGTGGGGCTTTTCTGCCTGTTTGTTTTCTGACCTTTTGTCACAAACTGTGTACTAAAGCAGCTTCTTAGCTCTGACCGCATTCCTGCATTTATGTTTGAACCGCTGCCTCCGGAACATGCGCGTCAGACGCAAGAGTCATCCGATAACACGACGAGCCCCTCAGCTGCCCGGACCCCGGTATGATTATTAGCGGTGGGCACCGCGGTCCGGTTAGTGACTGCAGTAAAGAGGAAGCACGAGACGCGTTGGAGGAAGCCGGGCCCTGCAGGCTTTTCTGGGCCCCGGGGTTGGGGTTGCGGTGGTTTTGTGGTCAGACTTTATTTTTTGTGTCCACAGATCGAGTATTTGTTGAAGAAGCTGACGGAGGCGATGGGGGGAGGCTGGCAGCAGGCGCTGTTTGAGGATTACAAGATCAGCCTCCATCAGAAGGAGAGCTGTCTGTCCGTCTGGGAGCTCATTGAGCTGGTCGGCAGCGGCCATTTCAGTAAAGGCATGGACCAGGCCACCGTTTCCATGGCAATTACTGAAGTCTTTAACGAGCTCGTACTCGACGTCCTGAAACAGGTGAGTAGAGAACTGCGACCGGCCCTAGCGAACTAATTCTGGACGGAAAACATGTCCGTGTTAATTCATACGGCATAACAGGTCTGCTTATTCTGCAAATGGTTAAATGAACCGGACCCTTCGTTAACACGTTAAATGCCACCAGCCACTCAGTGTAAAGCGCGTTTTATGACCGGTTGGTACATTAAATCTATTTATCACTTACGCCGATTCCGTTAATGTTGTGTTCACCAAACTTGAGCCGGTTGCTAGACCACAAAACATAAAACTCGCCTAACACATCTATCGACCCAAAATAAATGTTCTTCCGCTTGGATGTAGATCTTTTTTCTCTCTGCGTTTGAACATACTGTCGGCTTTAGAAAAGGCCGTTTTGGGGAGACTAACGTATGTTTCCGAAAAATTTTAATAATTTGCACGCAAAAAGTTAAAATAAGCACAAGAGCGAAATCTACGGTAAAAGCTTTATTTCTGCAAATGAATCAAATTCATAAATAACAGCAGAAAATCAGTGATTCCCAGGAACAACCCGCAGCGAGGCGATTCTATTTATAATGCATAATATATCTCTTATAGATATAACATACAGATCTCTATATGTCGTATCTATATATTCTATATCTATAATATATTATATATGTCGTATGATTATCTATATCTATAATATATTATATATGTCGTATCTATCTAGAATGTATTTGTTTCTGATATATATATATATATCATTTGTTCTGTCCTGTCTGCTCTTTGTACAACGCTGCAGAATCTGATTGCGCTATATAAAAAAATACATAATAATAAGTCTAGACTTTTTAAATATACATTTTCCGTATAATCGCGTATCGTGGCTTCCCCTCCGCAGGGATATATGTTGAAGAAAGGACACAAGCGGAAAAACTGGACGGAGCGCTGGTTCGTGCTGAAGCCAAATGTCGTCACGTATTATGCCAGCGAAGACCTGAAGGACAAAAAAGGGGACATTATTCTGGACGAGAACTGCTGCGTGGAGGTAAAACCTGCGCCGCTCGCCGTCCTACGCGCAGTAACTACTTTTAAACGTATCTTTTAATCCCATTTGAGTCGGTCAGGGACTTTGGCCGAAAATTTAGTGCGTTTAACTGTTGCCATGCTGGAGGTAATGGGACCAGGATCCTGTGCAGTGTGCTTGTTTCCAGCACTGAAAGGGTTATTTTAGGTATCGGTTTGGCAATTACTGAGGAATTTGTAATTCCTCGTCTCCGCCAAATTTAGGAAATATTTTTTATGGGATTTGATCAAATAAACGTCTTCATTCCGAACGTCGGGTTTAATAACTGGAATGTATCAACGTGAATAAAACCCCAAAGGCATTAGGTTCCGCCCCAGCTGGCGCTCCCCGGTTAGTACCCGTCGGCTGCCGTTCTCCTTGTAGTTTTGGTAGATCTGGTACTGCAGGTGAAACGGACGGCTGAAGTAAAGGATTCTGAGCTCTAAAACTCTTTTTCTCAGGCCTTGTCGGATAAAGATGGGAAGAAGTGCCTTTTTCTTGTGAAATGTTTGGATAAAAGCTATGAGATCAGCGCCTCAGATAAGAAGAAGAGACAGGAGTGGATCCAAGGTGAGTTACACCGGCCGCCTGTATAATACGCATTCTCCTGCGCTGTGACTCCTTGGGTAATGAGGCTGGGGGGGTACATTGAGCCAGGGATACCATCAGGCAGCACCTAAGGTGAATCTGTCCTTGTAGAAATAAAATGATGTCATTGGGGACAAACCGCAGGCCGGGCAACGAAAACGAGGTCACCAAGATAAAGATTTACCAGAAAGTTATTGGGAGAGAGAAGTCTTGTAATGCCACGCGCTTTCTAACATGCGTCTTAAAATGCCACGCGCTTTCTAACACACGTCTTATAACGCCGCGCGCCTTCTAACACACGTCTTAAAATGCCACGCGCCTTCTAACACACGTCTTATAACACCGCGCGCCTTCTAACACCGCGCGCCTTCTAACACACGTCTTATAACACCGCGCGCCTTCTAACACAACACTCTTTATCTGCAGCCATCCAGACAGTGATTAACCTGAGGAAGCTGGGACTCTCCTCCCCGCACAGGGAGGCGCGACAGAAGCGGAAGGCTCTGCGCCAGAAGATGCTGGCAGAACATATGGAGATGGAGAAGAAGATGAAGGAACTACAGCTGGCCAATGAGACAAAACAGAAGGAACTGGAGAACGTGCGCAAGGTGAGAAACGCGCCGCTGGTCTGTAATCCCCTCGCTGCAGAGACACTCTGCTAAACTCTCGTTCTGTCCGCGCAGCAACTGAAAGATGCGGCCGAGCGGGCGACGGAGGAAGAGAAGAGACGGCAGGAGACTCACGTGGAGCTGCAGGACCGCTTCCGAGTGGAGCTGGAGCAGGAGAAGATGGTAATTGCCACCATTTTAGTTTCTGGAGAGGTGGGGGGTAGGTGGAGGTCCTGGGCGCCCGGCGGCATTTGGGCGAAATAATTCCAGGCCACACTAACCAGTTGTAACCAAGAGGCAGCTGCTGCTGGGCAGTCTGTCAGGGTAGTTGTGGTTCACCATCTGCTGACAGCTGCCTCTTGGTTATGCCCCGTTGGTGGCGAGAAGGGTATTTAACTCACCCCTCGCTCGGGATTCATCCCACATCAGATTCGCCGGCAGATGGAGGAGCAGGTGGCGCAGAAGTCGTCCGAGCTGGAGCAGTACTTGGTGAGGGTCCACGAACTCGAGCAAATGTACCACCAGCTGCAGGAGGCCCTGGACGATGAGAAGCAAGCGAGGCAAGACGAGGAGACCGTCCGGCGCCTTCAGGCACAGTAAGGAGGGCTGGGGAATGTAAAGGGTTAACAAAACAAAATGCTCCCCAATTCAGAGATGGTTGTGTGGTTGGAATTGGGGGGTCTCGGGCGATTCCTGTGCAACCGGTCTCTGTCTCTCAGCCTCCGGATCAAACTCTCCCTCCGGTCCCAGGACCACACATTCACTTACTACAGCCGACCCTATATCGTTATCATTATTATTATCTTTTATTTCTATACAAGTACCTCAGCAGACTGCCCTGGTGGTAGCGCCGTAACCCACCACGTCTTGTACTGGTGCTACAGAGCGGCAGCCATCGTTAGAGCCCCGTCGGTGGTGTCTGTAGGATACCGTAAAGCATCGCCGGATATTTCCTTTTAGAGTAATGCGTCGGCAATGCGTTGTACATGCGGAGCGACCTGCTCTGGGCTCTACCTTTCACTTACTGAAAGTGCATTTAATGCGGTAAACGCAGCAGGTACTAAGAGTACGGTGGCCCCCAGTGACCACAGAGCTGATTCCACATGCATCACATAGACTTGGCCAGCAATGAAAGAAACGTCTGCTTTTCCACTCCCCAGGCTGCTGGAGGAAGAGGCGGCCAAGAGAGCGGCGCTAGAGAAGCTGCACAAAGAGCAGGAGCTGGCCATAAAGATGACCGAAGCCGAAAAGAAAGAACTGGAGAGCATGCAGGAGGCTAAAGAGAAAGCTCTGCAAGAGGCGATGCAGCAGCTGGAGCACCTCGAGAAGGAGCGTCTGGAGGCCCTGGAGCAGTACAAGGTAAACCCCAACTGCTGGGGGCAGAAACAGACTAAGCTAAAGGGTGCAAGAAAATATTACAACTGCCTCCCCACCCCTTTGTTGACTTATATGCAAAATGATAAATAAAGCAGCATTAGGGCGAGAGGAAATAAAGGGGCAGAGTAGAGGGGGCGATGGCTCTAACCTGGGACATTTCACATTCTTGGTTACTCACCCTGCACGCGGCGCACGTCCGGCTCATCGTGTCTCTTATCTATTATAGACAGTTACAAAGAATCTCGAAGTGGCAAGATGCAAGACGAGGAGCTGGAAGGACAAAGTGGCTCACCATGAAGGGTTAATCCGATTAATACAGCCAGGTAAAAAAAAAAACTGCACCTGGGGGGAGAATGCACCTCCCCCGTGAGCCGGCTCGCGCATGCGCCTCAAATGGATTATGATTTAAATTCTGTGCAATAGGCTGAAAATAAAAAAATAACTGGGGTGAAATAAAAGAACCAAATCCAGAGCGGCACATATTTCCAACCGTATAGATATAAGTAACCAGTGGCTTTAGCACCGTCCTCACCTGACACGCGGAGAAGGCAGAGCTCCTCATCCAATGAAATGCGTTTCCAGACTATGCGTTTAAATAAAATACGGGTTTTAAATCTCTTTCAGGTGCGAAAAATCCTGGACTGATAACAAATTGGGGGCCGGCGTCCTTCACCCAGGGGGAGCTGCAGGAGCGCGAGAAAAACTGGCAGGTGATGAAGGGCAGCAGCACAGAACAACCGCCCTGGGCCACCGCGAAACACAGCGGGGAATCGGGCAGCGGGAGCTCGGAGTGAGCGAAGCGTCCGGTGATTTATAACTTCATCTGCTTTCCAAAAAGGGAGGACACGCTTTAGTTTTAGGTGAATAGAATTGTAGAATTGTGAACTGATACGGAATTCCGCCGTCACCCGGGTAACGGACAATGAATCCTAACTAAACTGGCACCAAGACTACAAGGAGAACGGCAGCCGACGGGTACTAACCGGGGAGCGCCAGCTGGGGCGGAACGTAATGCCTTTGGGGTTTTATTCACGTTGATACATTCCAGTTATTAAACCCGACGTTCAGAATGAAGACGCTTATTTGATCAAATCCCATAAAAAATATTTCCTAAAGTTATCACTTTGTCCTTATTTGGCATAGAGGAGGAACGTATGGACTGCCCGACGACCCCCCCCACCTGGTTTTAGCATGTGGCAAATGCCTGCACCTTATTGGCCACCCCAGAAGGGGTTTACACTATAAAAGATAAGATGCCGTCTGTTAGATGTTGGTCTGCTTTGGTATTAAATTCTCCTCCAGGAAACCCCCGCTGGGGGCAGAGCTGACGGGGGGTATATTGAGGCGATGGCTCATTCTCCACGTCCCCCGAACCCAGGAGATGAAATGTGAACGGCTCTGATAGCTTTACTCGTTTAACCTGAAAACCCGTTCAATTTGTAGCTTTTACACAATTTTTCCACAGAATGCATAAAAGAGCCGAGCAGCACCTTATTTTACCCATTTTAGGCAAATGTATCTGTATTGGAGCCCTTACAGGTTACACAACCCCAGGGGTGGAATAAGATGAGGACTTACCAGAGGGCGCCGGGTAAAATGAAATCGGAGGCTGACGGTGCTGCCCACTCTAAAGGCAGCAGATCTGTAACAAACCCTCGGGAATTAATCACTGACGGAGCCTGGAAAGGACTGATCAGCAGAACCTACAATGCGTTGAGATAAAATATGATAATTAGAACAAGCTGACCCTTTAGGGGCTTCCCAGCCCCCTATTTTCTGCCATAATTTACGGTAATATGTAATATTCTATTTGCACACCAGAGGGCGCCATTGGCCAGCAGTGCATCTGTGACCTGAGGGAAGCCGGACTCCAGCACTGTCCTTTATAATGTCACGGAATGTAATCATCCTGATGCCGGCAACTTGCTTGTCGGGCATAACGCTGAATGCGGCAGAGACCGCCGGTTTTGCTCGGCCAGATGATTGGCCGCTCCGGACGTCATAAGACGTTACTTAGGAATTGTCATTAATGATTAAAACCGTTCTTTAGTGCCCAGTTTCTTGTGGTGTTTGTTAGGCTCCCAGGGGGGCATGTTTAGGGGTGACATTCTTTATGTGAATTCTTTGGGGTCATACATACATACACATACATATAATATATATATATAT
>VKOC01008981.1:0-10395 GCA_009364415.1 Spea multiplicata | reverse complement strand
TATATAATGTATAACGCTACAGCACAGACTCGCTAATCAGAGCCTATAGTACTAAAGTCAGCTGAGTATTACAATTATTTAATTTGGTTTCTGCCATTTCTCTTTTTAAGGCCTAACTTGGTTCTTGTTTAAAAATATTGCCACATTTGTCATTTCAGAATATTCATAATAAGTTATTGCTTACAGCGGCAGGTGCATCCGCAGTATCAATTATTGTTATTAGTCATTTATTACTTTATTGGTGCTGTTTGGTGCGGAACACTATTGTTTTTTTTACCCGGGTCTTTTATTTATATATATATTTTTTGCACATATTGATTCTTGCTGATTATGTTTCACTTTCGGGAATGTGAAATCCCGCCTATATTATTAATTTCCACATCTATTCACTTTATACTTGTATATTTATCTGACACTTTATGGCTTTCGACCTCTAGGGTGTATGGACATTAAAACACCTCAGAAGTTGAAGTGCTGAGGCTTCGTCTGTTTCTTTGTTAATAAGGGTCATGGTGGAGCCCGACTTGTGCACCTGTTGATTTTGGTGCTGCTGAAAACTTTATTTGAACATTTAGGTTTTCCAAGTAAAAGAAGAGGAAGCTCTGCAGACGAGAGCAGAGGGTGACTTGTATCCAGCAGAAAGATGGTTTGTGTCTGGATAGATCACAGATGGTAACTACTCTCGGATGATTCTGCAGCACAGGAAGAACCCTAGAAGCTTTTGGAAAAAGGTTCTCATCCTGCGGGCAAAGCTCT
This sequence comes from Spea multiplicata, assembly GCA_009364415.1. Taxonomy (NCBI): domain Eukaryota; kingdom Metazoa; phylum Chordata; class Amphibia; order Anura; family Pelobatidae; genus Spea; species Spea multiplicata. Next base: position 9,639 of record VKOC01008981.1, on the reverse strand, counting down.
GTTTCTTGACCCCGGCGTCTGCTGTTGCAGGTGTTGGACGCACATGCGCAGTGGTTTTTACAGTGCACATCTTCTTTGTCTCTGGCTCTTTAATGCTCTCTGTGGATGGTGTAGAGAGAGGTTCAGTTTCTATCTTCACTGGAGCCAGTTCCGGAGATATATTTGCACTGCCGTCGATATCCTTGCGCAAGCCACAATGACATTTTGATGGGGAATAGGTCTTTGGGGGCCATCGGGTCTTCTTATATTTTTCCAGAAGGGCTTCTTCAAGCAACTTCTCCACATTTCCAGTATTGACAATGGTGTTGTTATCAATGAACTGGAGCCGCATCAATGAAGTTGTCAGAGCCTTTCTGTCAATTGAGCCGATCAATTTGAAATACGCACTGCCAACTGGACCAGTTCTGTCGCCAAAATGCCTGGCGCTCCCTGGTGTCTCACATTGGCTCGCACGTTTTTGCTGAGGCTCTGGTGATGGTGTTGTTAGTGCTGCATCTCGCCCTACAGCACGTGATCTTCTATAACAGTAAATCACCACAAATACCAGAGCCCACAGCAGCGTGATCGGCAGGGGCACTATGGCAATGAAGAGTGCTTCTGGCTGGTTAAAAGCACAGTCATCCATGATCCAATGATCCACCTAAAAGTTGAAGCAGATAAGGTGGTTAGTGTTTCGAACAAAGGTTAACAAATGTGCGTGTTGGGGGAACCTAACTAATGATTATCACTTATCTAAGAAATTATTTTAATGGCCTATACAGAGCTCTTAGCATGACCCCGCGTCAACTACATTGCATGTTCATGCTATTAAAAACATGTAATGTAAGGGTAATAATATACTGATATGTGTTGAGGAAATTTACATTTTGTTCTATTAAGCCACTTGAATCTATCCCAACAGCTTAAAGTAACAAAGACAAGGAGGGTTAAATGGGGTGAAGAGTAACAATATTGCATGGCCAGTATCATAAGCATAAAGTGAAGAAGCCGCCAGTAACCCAGACCGTATTCTTCTTACCTCATAGTGCCGCTCAGCTTCTGATGGTTCACATTCACAAATCGGAAGGTTCTGGATCCAGTTTTTAATGGTCTGTAAGAGAAGCAGTGATTAGCATAGAATAACAGCAGAGGGTTTAGTTGACTAAGATCTCCTGACCAGGCCCCAGAGATAATATGTAACAATATCTGATAATATGGAATAATACGGTAAGGCCGTGGCTCGCAGTGCTCCATAAGCAGGATAAACATACATAAACCTTACTCAGAACACGGAAAGAAGACTTATTCTGTCAATCTACTCTTCTCATTTTTCCCGACGTAAAGATCAGTCAGACCTTAATGAGTCCTTGGACTTGCCTTTGGGATTCAGGATAAACATTATGCCTGTCCTCTGCATGTTTATATTTCTGCATTGTATTCAAATCTACTACTTCTGCTCAGAGGCTGTGTCTATATTTTTTTCTAAATACATTCAAAAATATCATGGATAAAAGAATTCCCCTTTTACCCCGTATTTACTATTTCTATCCCATTTCTAGACTCTAATACAATGCAGGAATATAAACATGTAAGGGACATGGAGATGGTTATCCTGAATCCTGAAGACAAGTCAGAGGTCCTTAATCAGTAGACACCGTATTGTCTTTCATTTTTTCTTTTTTTTATATGCTTTTTAAATATACTCAAAAATATAATGGCTAGCAAACATTTCCTTTTTGCCCCTTATTTACTATTTGTATCCCAGTTCTGCTCAGTATTTTTTGTGTTACTGAGGTATCAAACAGTAATATTACTCACCACCAGAAAACATCCACTAGAAAAGGACTGAAAGTTCAGGAGGAATATGAGTAATATGAGTCTCATCTTCATCTCTCTCAGTAGAAAGTGAATGTTACTCACACCAGCTGCTTCTTAGATAGCCACACATCTGTGACATCACAAAGGGGTATGATGTCATTTGGAACATTTGATTGCATTGTGTCCAAAACCTGAAACTCATGGCAGGAAAATACAAAATCCTAGCCGTGGATATTCATGAAGCCTAAATGTTTGTTATTTCTTGCAATGTATAAACCCTTTTGTGCATTCGTATTAAAAGTGCAGTAAGAAAGACAAATCACACTGGATTTCCAGGAAAATCTCTTTCTGTTCAGAAATAAAAGTATGTTAGTAGAGTATAGTGTGGCTTTTTGTTAACATTGTGAAAGCTCATGAGATGTTTATTACCAGTGGTCTCTCCAGCAATTATATTTTTAGATGGCGGCGCGGCATGCGGCGGGCATGCGACCATGAGCTAGAGGGACAATTATAAAACAGACACAACCACAAACATATATATATATAACATATATATATATTCATTGGTCATTTTATTAGGTACACCTAATTGCTTGTTACCAGATATAGCTAGTCAGCCAATCACATGGCGGCATTTAGATGTGTAGACATGGTGGTCAAAGCAACTTGCTGAAGTTCAAACCGAGCATCAGAATGAGGAAGAAAGGCGATTTAAGTGACTTTGAACGTGGCATGGTATGCAGAATACATCTCTGAACGCACAACATCCATGTATTGGCTGCTTGTGCATGATAGGAGTGTGATTACTGTATTAAATATATCTGATTTTTAACTCCTATCATGCTAGGGTGACCACATTTTGTTCTGCCATTCAGGGACACACTATGAAGCAGATAAGATCACACACAGGTGTATATATATATATATATATATATATATATATATACACTGATACATTGTCCCGGATTGAGGCTGCCCGGGCAATACGGGACATGTGGTCACCTTAGTGTCCCAATAGTTATGGTATATTGTAGTCCCCATACATATATAATGTATAACGCTACAGCACAGACTCGCTAATCAGAGCCTATAGTACTAAAGTCAGCTGAGTATTACAATTATTTAATTTGGTTTCTGCCATTTCTCTTTTTAAGGCCTAACTTGGTTCTTGTTTAAAAATATTGCCACATTTGTCATTTCAGAATATTCATAATAAGTTATTGCTTACAGCGGCAGGTGCATCCGCAGTATCAATTATTGTTATTAGTCATTTATTACTTTATTGGTGCTGTTTGGTGCGGAACACTATTGTTTTTTTTACCCGGGTCTTTTATTTATATATATATTTTTTGCACATATTGATTCTTGCTGATTATGTTTCACTTTCGGGAATGTGAAATCCCGCCTATATTATTAATTTCCACATCTATTCACTTTATACTTGTATATTTATCTGACACTTTATGGCTTTCGACCTCTAGGGTGTATGGACATTAAAACACCTCAGAAGTTGAAGTGCTGAGGCTTCGTCTGTTTCTTTGTTAATAAGGGTCATGGTGGAGCCCGACTTGTGCACCTGTTGATTTTGGTGCTGCTGAAAACTTTATTTGAACATTTAGGTTTTCCAAGTAAAAGAAGAGGAAGCTCTGCAGACGAGAGCAGAGGGTGACTTGTATCCAGCAGAAAGATGGTTTGTGTCTGGATAGATCACAGATGGTAACTACTCTCGGATGATTCTGCAGCACAGGAAGAACCCTAGAAGCTTTTGGAAAAAGGTTCTCATCCTGCGGGCAAAGCTCTGTTTCTTGACCCCGGCGTCTGCTGTTGCAGGTGTTGGACGCACATGCGCAGTGGTTTTTACAGTGCACATCTTCTTTGTCTCTGGCTCTTTAATGCTCTCTGTGGATGGTGTAGAGAGAGGTTCAGTTTCTATCTTCACTGGAGCCAGTTCCGGAGATATATTTGCACTGCCGTCGATATCCTTGCGCAAGCCACAATGACATTTTGATGGGGAATAGGTCTTTGGGGGCCATCGGGTCTTCTTATATTTTTCCAGAAGGGCTTCTTCAAGCAACTTCTCCACATTTCCAGTATTGACAATGGTGTTGTTATCAATGAACTGGAGCCGCATCAATGAAGTTGTCAGAGCCTTTCTGTCAATTGAGCCGATCAATTTGAAATACGCACTGCCAACTGGACCAGTTCTGTCGCCAAAATGCCTGGCGCTCCCTGGTGTCTCACATTGGCTCGCACGTTTTTGCTGAGGCTCTGGTGATGGTGTTGTTAGTGCTGCATCTCGCCCTACAGCACGTGATCTTCTATAACAGTAAATCACCACAAATACCAGAGCCCACAGCAGCGTGATCGGCAGGGGCACTATGGCAATGAAGAGTGCTTCTGGCTGGTTAAAAGCACAGTCATCCATGATCCAATGATCCACCTAAAAGTTGAAGCAGATAAGGTGGTTAGTGTTTCGAACAAAGGTTAACAAATGTGCGTGTTGGGGGAACCTAACTAATGATTATCACTTATCTAAGAAATTATTTTAATGGCCTATATAGAGCTCTTAGCATGACCCCGCGTCAACTACATTGCATGTTCATGCTATTAAAAACATGTAATGTAAGGGTAATAATATACTGATATGTGTTGAGGAAATTTACATTTTGTTCTATTAAGCCACTTGAATCTATCCCAACAGCTTAAAGTAACAAAGACAAGGAGGGTTAAATGGGGTGAAGAGTAACAATATTGCATAACCAGAATAATAAGCATAAAGTGAAGAAGCCGCCAGTAACCCAGACCGTATTCTTCTTACCTCATAGTGCCACTCAGCTTCTGATGGTTCACATTCACAAATCGGAAGGTTCTGGATCCAGTTTTTAATGGTCTGTAAGAGAAGCAGTGATTAGCATAGAATAACAGCAGAGGGTTTAGTTGACTAAGATCTCCTGACCAGGCCCCAGAGATAATATGTAACAATATCTGATAATATGGAATAATACGGTAAGGCCGTGGCTCGCAGTGCTCCATAAGCAGGATAAACATACATAAACCTTACTCAGAACACGGAAAGAAGACTTATTCTGTCAATCTACTCTTCTCATTTTTCCCGACGTAAAGATCAGTCAGACCTTAATGAGTCCTTGGACTTGCCTTTGGGATTCAGGATAAACATTATGCCTGTCCTCTGCATGTTTATATTTCTGCATTGTATTCAAATCTACTACTTCTGCTCAGAGGCTGTGTCTATATTTTTTTCTAAATACATTCAAAAATATCATGGATAAAAGAATTCCCCTTTTACCCCGTATTTACTATTTCTATCCCATTTCTAGACTCTAATACAATGCAGGAATATAAACATGTAAGGGACATGGAGATGGTTATCCTGAATCCTGAAGACAAGTCAGAGGTCCTTAATCAGTAGACACCGTATTGTCTTTCATTTTTTCTTTTTTTTATATGCTTTTTAAATATACTCAAAAATATAATGGCTAGCAAACATTTCCTTTTTGCCCCTTATTTACTATTTGTATCCCAGTTCTGCTCAGTATTTTTTGTGTTACTGAGGTATCAAACAGTAATATTACTCACCACCAGAAAACATCCACTAGAAAAGGACTGAAAGTTCAGGAGGAATATGAGTAATATGAGTCTCATCTTCATCTCTCTCAGTAGAAAGTGAATGTTACTCACACCAGCTGCTTCTTAGATAGCCACACATCTGTGACATCACAAAGGGGTATGATGTCATTTGGAACATTTGATTGCATTGTGTACAAAATCTGAAACTCATGGCAGGAAAATACAAAATCCTAGCCGTGGATATTCATGAAGCCTAAATGTTTGTTATTTCTTGCAATGTATAAACCCTTTTGTGCATTCGTATTAAAAGTGCAGTAAGAAAGACAAATCACACTGGATTTCCAGGAAAATCTCTTTCTGTTCAGAAATAAAAGTATGTTAGTAGAGTATAGTGTGGCTTTTTGTTAACATTGTGAAAGCTCATGAGATGTTTATTACCAGTGGTCTCTCCAGCAATTATATTTAGAGCGGGGGGCATGGGGGGCAGGGACAGGAGTAGAGGGACAATTATAAAACAGACACAACCACAAACATATATATATATAACATATATATATATTCATTGGTCATTTTATTAGGTACACCTAATTGCTTGTTACCAGATATAGCTAGTCAGCCAATCACATGGCGGCATTTAGATGTGTAGACATGGTGGTCAAAGCAACTTGCTGAAGTTCAAACCGAGCATCAGAATGAGGAAGAAAGGCGATTTAAGTGACTTTGAACGTGGCATGGTATGCAGAATACATCTCTGAACGCACAACATCCATGTATTGGCTGCTTGTGCATGATAGGAGTGTGATTACTGTATTAAATATATCTGATTTTTAACTCCTATCATGCTAGGGTGACCACATTTTGTTCTGCCATTCAGGGACACACTATGAAGCAGATAAGATCACACACAGGTGTATATATATATATATATATATATATATATATATACACTGATACATTGTCCCGGATTGAGGCTGCCCGGGCAATCCGGGACATGTGGTCACCTTAGTGTCCCAATAGTTATGGTATATTGTAGTCCCCAGTGGCAAGTAAGCACATAAAGAAATATATAATGTATAACGCTACAGCACAGACTCGCTAATCAGAGCCTATAGTACTAAAGTCAGCTGAGTATTACAATTATTTAATTTGGTTTCTGCCATTTCTCTTTTTAAGGCCTAACTTGGTTCTTGTTTAAAAATATTGCCACATTTGTCATTTCAGAATATTCATAATAAGTTATTGCTTACAGCGGCAGGTGCATCCGCAGTATCAATTATTGTTATTAGTCATTTATTACTTTATTGGTGCTGTTTGGTGCGGAACACTATTGTTTTTTTTACCCGGGTCTTTTATTTATATATATATTTTTTGCACATATTGATTCTTGCTGATTATGTTTCACTTTCGGGAATGTGAAATCCCGCCTATATTATTAATTTCCACATCTATTCACTTTATACTTGTATATTTATCTGACACTTTATGGCTTTCGACCTCTAGGGTGTATGGACATTAAAACACCTCAGAAGTTGAAGTGCTGAGGCTTCGTCTGTTTCTTTGTTAATAAGGGTCATGGTGGAGCCCGACTTGTGCACCTGTTGATTTTGGTGCTGCTGAAAACTTTATTTGAACATTTAGGTTTTCCAAGTAAAAGAAGAGGAAGCTCTGCAGACGAGAGCAGAGGGTGACTTGTATCCAGCAGAAAGATGGTTTGTGTCTGGATAGATCACAGATGGTAACTACTCTCGGATGATTCTGCAGCACAGGAAGAACCCTAGAAGCTTTTGGAAAAAGGTTCTCATCCTGCGGGCAAAGCTCTGTTTCTTGACCCCGGCGTCTGCTGTTGCAGGTGTTGGACGCACATGCGCAGTGGTTTTTACAGTGCACATCTTCTTTGTCTCTGGCTCTTTAATGCTCTCTGTGGATGGTGTAGAGAGAGGTTCAGTTTCTATCTTCACTGGAGCCAGTTCCGGAGATATATTTGCACTGCCGTCGATATCCTTGCGCAAGCCACAATGACATTTTGATGGGGAATAGGTCTTTGGGGGCCATCGGGTCTTCTTATATTTTTCCAGAAGGGCTTCTTCAAGCAACTTCTCCACATTTCCAGTATTGACAATGGTGTTGTTATCAATGAACTGGAGCCGCATCAATGAAGTTGTCAGAGCCTTTCTGTCAATTGAGCCGATCAATTTGAAATACGCACTGCCAACTGGACCAGTTCTGTCGCCAAAATGCCTGGCGCTCCCTGGTGTCTCACATTGGCTCGCACGTTTTTGCTGAGGCTCTGGTGATGGTGTTGTTAGTGCTGCATCTCGCCCTACAGCACGTGATCTTCTATAACAGTAAATCACCACAAATACCAGAGCCCACAGCAGCGTGATCGGCAGGGGCACTATGGCAATGAAGAGTGCTTCTGGCTGGTTAAAAGCACAGTCATCCATGATCCAATGATCCACCTAAAAGTTGAAGCAGATAAGGTGGTTAGTGTTTCGAACAAAGGTTAACAAATGTGCGTGTTGGGGGAACCTAACTAATGATTATCACTTATCTAAGAAATTATTTTAATGGCCTATACAGAGCTCTTAGCATGACCCCGCGTCAACTACATTGCATGTTCATGCTATTAAAAACATGTAATGTAAGGGTAATAATATACTGATATGTGTTGAGGAAATTTACATTTTGTTCTATTAAGCCACTTGAATCTATCCCAACAGCTTAAAGTAACAAAGACAAGGAGGGTTAAATGGGGTGAAGAGTAACAATATTGCATAACCAGTATCATAAGCATAAAGTGAAGAAGCCGCCAGTAACCCAGACCGTATTCTTCTTACCTCATAGTGCCACTCAGCTTCTGATGGTTCACATTCACAAATCGGAAGGTTCTGGATCCAGTTTTTAATGGTCTGTAAGAGAAGCAGTGATTAGCATAGAATAACAGCAGAGGGTTTAGTTGACTAAGATCTCCTGACCAGGCCCCAGAGATAATATGTAACAATATCTGATAATATGGAATAATACGGTAAGGCCGTGGCTCGCAGTGCTCCATAAGCAGGATAAACATACATAAACCTTACTCAGAACACGGAAATAAGACTTATTCTGTCAATCTACTCTTCTCATTTTTCCCGACGTAAAGATCAGTCAGACCTTAATGAGTCCTTGGACTTGCCTTTGGGATTCAGGATAAACATTATGCCTGTCCTCTGCATGTTTATATTTCTGCATTGTATTCAAATCTACTACTTCTGCTCAGAGGCTGTGTCTATATTTTTTTCTAAATACATTCAAAAATATCATGGATAAAAAGAATTCCCCTTTTACCCCGTATTTACTATTTCTATCCCATTTCTAGACTCTAATACAATGCAGGAATATAAACATGTAAGGGACATGGAGATGGTTATCCTGAATCCTGAAGACAAGTCAGAGGTCCTTAATCAGTAGACACCGTATTGTCTTTCATTTTTTCTTTTTTTTATATGCTTTTTAAATATACTCAAAAATATAATGGCTAGCAAACATTTCCTTTTTGCCCCTTATTTACTATTTGTATCCCAGTTCTGCTCAGTATTTTTTGTGTTACTGAGGTATCAAACAGTAATATTACTCACCACCAGAAAACATCCACTAGAAAAGGACTGAAAGTTCAGGAGGAATATGAGTAATATGAGTCTCATCTTCATCTCTCTCAGTAGAAAGTGAATGTTACTCACACCAGCTGCTTCTTAGATAGCCACACATCTGTGACATCACAAAGGGGTATGATGTCATTTGGAACATTTGATTGCATTGTGTCCAAAACCTGAAACTCGTGGCAGGAAAATACAAAATCCTAGCCGTGGATATTCATGAAGCCTAAATGTTTGTTATTTCTTGCAATGTATAAACCCTTTTGTGCATTCGTATTAAAAGTGCAGTAAGAAAGACAAATCACACTGGATTTCCAGGAAAATCTCTTTCTGTTCAGAAATAAAAGTATGTTAGTAGAGTATAGTGTGGCTTTTTGTTAACATTGTGAAAGCTCATGAGATGTTTATTACCAGTGGTCTCTCCAGCAATTATATTTAGGGGGGGGCATGGGGGGGGACACGGGACATGAGTTAGAGGGATATAAAACAGACACAACCACAAACATATATATATATAACATATATATATATTCATTGGTCATTTTATTAGGTACACCTAATTGCTTGTTACCAGATATAGCTAGTCAGCCAATCACATGGCGGCATTTAGATGTGTAGA
>VKOC01008980.1:0-20500 GCA_009364415.1 Spea multiplicata | reverse complement strand
AAATAATGCAGCATAACCCCTATCACTATATACTAAGCCAAACATTGATGTGGTGTAGGCCTACCACTTCCATGTCTGGCCTAGTATATAGTAGGGATGCACCGAAATGAATTCTGGACCGAAACTGAAAATTCAGCATTCACTTGACCGAAACCGAAAATGACTCCCCCACCTTTAAAAACAAAAAAAAAACGTTTTTATTAAAAGTAAGTAACACAATCCGACCCAAAAGTTATGCAAAATTCAATAACAATACATTAAATATATAATTATTAAATATATATATTATATATTGTTAAACAGCAAATCACACTCCCACATCATCACCCAGGTTCTAAGCGAATGTACTGGTTTGCCTGGGCATGATAGGAGTGTGATTGCTGGTTATTTTTGGTGTTACTTATGTTAATAAAGCGTTCAACGGACGATAAAATATATATAGATATAAGATATATATATATATATATAGATAGCACTCACACTCCTATCGTGCATGCCCAGACAGCCAGTGCATGCGGGAACCTGGGCATGATAGGAATGTGATTACAGCCTCCCTATGTCATGCTACCCCCCCGCTTACACATCCATGCTATCACACACACTCATTCACAGACATTCAGTATAAATTACAGCATAACACCCATCACTCTCACACACTTACTAATCCACTCCCCCCGAATGTATTCCTACCTTTCCTCTGTCACTGTCACTTTTCCTCCTCTTCGTTCTTCCTCTTCTTCTGTGTCCTGTCCTTCCGGTGCCGTGAGTGCGGAAGGCGTGGATTCAGTGTTGTGCACCGGGGTATGACATCAAATCCCGACGCACAGCATCAGTTGCCGTGCTCATCGCAAGGAAGCAGGATCAGAGGTCATTAACAGACCTCCCGCTCCAATGATTGTATTTAAGACAGTTAGAGGGAGATCCTTGATCTCCCCAACCAAGCCTGCTCCTCTAGCGGCAGAGATTACTGTCCATTTCTGGAGGGGTGCCGTGCGCACAACCAGTAGCGAATAGCCCCCTGCCCCCGCTAGGTACACTACTGGTTGTGAGCACAATTTTCTAATGTGTGCACTCTCTATAAAAGCTATGTGCGTGCGCACAAGCGAGCATCTTAGAGTGAACACTGGTCGCAGGTGCATAGGTCACCTAATCCAATTAGGAGGCCGGAGGGGAGGTGCAGATAAGGACTAAATCCCGGGGGTGATTTCGGGTCCAACAGGTCAGAGGGACCACGTGGCCTGGAGGGATGAAGGGGTGGCCATAGAGTCACGCTGTGTGGAAGAGCAAATGCCACAGTGGGAATAAAGGGGGAAGATAGGAGGAATAGGAAGGTGAATGTTGCAGAGATGAGAGACTTGGCAGGACAGGCAAGCAAAGAGTGACGAGTCTGGCAGGGGAACAACACATCCTCATTGAGTGGTGCTCGGGAATATGTTGGTTCTGGAATGATGGAATCAACAGGGGGACGGTTGCACCCAGGTAAGCAAATGCAGCTGGTCGGGTTGTTAGCATACAAGGTACTGTGATCTGACAGGAAGCCCCTAGAGACTGCAATGGACATGACACCTAAATAAATACAGAGTGCAGCTTACAGGGTGGAATCCTGACAATATAGTCAGCCAGACACTGAGGGGTGTACAGTGTATCTCTTATCATTATAGCAAGATATATCCAGACGTTCGTACGGCATATCTCCCATCACTATATACTGTGTCACACATTGATACACCTTAACTCTGATCACTATATACTGAGACAGACACTGACGGTGGCACAGCACAACTCCCAATAGCACATCAGTATTTTACATTTTTTTTTAATTTTATGTGGGCCATTGGTTCGAGCTTTCCTAGGTTTTTCACCAAGTAGCTGTATTGTGTCCAATAAGGATACACTATTAAGGGCCAGTTAAAGTATATAAAAGGACCAGCTAGAAGAAACTATGAAAGGTTGGCCTATCAGAATGCAGAATTAAGAATATGAATAGTGATTCATCACAGGTGAACAAATTACATTTTCATGGTGTTAACAAAGTTAGAATAAAAAAACAAACAGAAAATTACCAAAGTGTGATCAAGTGAAAAATTAGTATTCATGGTCCAACACCCAAGGCCAGTCGTGGGACCCAGATTGCATAAACAAAGTGGGCCTGCAAATTTCAGATGTCCAGGTGTGCGATGATATGGTGTCTATCAGTTTGCGGAAGTCTAAGACAGACACATTTGGAAAGGGGTTGTAAGGTGGTCTTATATACGTTGGGAAATAAAGTGATACGTCAGTCTAATGTTGTCAGCCATATTTGTGGTGGAGTCCTTAGGTTGAAGGAACATTTTTAATACATGAGGACAGATCTGCATTGTCCTGGTTTCAATTTTCTGAAGTGCTCCGACAGGGTTTAGAGCGGTTAGGTTTGCAGCTTGCTCAGGATTGGGGCAGCTACAGAAGCTGCATGGCAAGGTTTTTGGTGATATTATAAAAAGGATTGGAAGGTGGAACGCAATGAGATTTCGGTCATATCTACATCAGGAGTGTTTGGTTTAAGTGGTATAAGGGGGATTGTTACAGAGGGGGCAATTGTGGTTGCATGTTTTTAATCTTTTTCTTTCCACAGGGCTGGCTGCATGGATTGTGGGACACTCCTATGTCTTTTGGGACAAAAGGAGAGCTGCAGATCAGAATCATTGTCAGCAACTGGGCTTTTTGGAGGCACAGATTACATTAAAGTGGTTCGGTTTTAAGGGTTTTGAATGTAAAACATAATCGAAGAGATTATTAATTTGATGGAAAAGGGGAAATACAACGATGTGTTGTTGTTACATGCTGGGGAATGACCTGGGTTTAATCCAAAGGGAGTTAGCAAAACAGAAACAACAGGATCTTAGAAGTTGAAGGACAGGCTACCTGGGGCAGTGATCATGCGGTTGTTCATAGTGCCTCGGCTGAATTGGCAGGCATGTGAGGGATCAGGAGGCAGTGGTAACGGGTAGGGTTAAGGTTAATAAGATGGTGGCTAGAAAACTGCAAGGAGTAGTGGTTAGCAATCTGGAGTTGGAGAGATTGTTGCCAGGGTATTTCCAGTTGGATGGAGTACACCTGACATTGTAGGCATAGATCTTTTCAGCCAGGGGCTTTAGAAAGGAAACGAGAGGCACTGTTTTTGTGGGGTGGCAGGGTCCAGCCAACTTGATGTGCCAAATAGAGTGTTTTTTCTAGTTTTATATTAGTGTTGATGGTTTTGAGCAGGTCTGTGGCTCAGAACCTTGATGGTCATGTTGTTAGGGTTATGGTGGCGTTATAGGAAAGGGGGGGTGTCATTGTCAGTAAGAAGTGGGAAATAAAATGGGAATGCATATACTGTACTATATATGGTGGTAGTTATGACAATGACTATATCATTTTAATGAATTGTTGGATGATTTGTTTCCCATATATATTAAAATCTGTGGCCAATTTTACCCAACAGCTTGTGTCCGTGTATTTTGTTGAGATATGGAATTCTGGGCCCACAAAATTGACGATGCCTCAGTCAAGTCACCAACGAAACAACACAGTAAGCGGAGAGGGCCTTGTGTGGTCGAGGAGGTGGGCCTAGGATAATATGTATACAAGGGGGCAGTGGTCAGGGGGAGGTCTATATATACCTATATAGGTGTCATTGTGAGTGTATATATATACATCTCTACTATATATATATAGTAGAGATGTGCAAATGGGCCAAAAACGATTTGCACTTTGTACGAGTCTGAATGGACAACTTTGATATATAGGTCCCTCCATATTGTAAAGGACACTTTTAACAGTTCTTCTTACCTGAGCAAATTCAGTATAGATTAGGGAATTTTGTCTTGCCATCGTCACAGTGGCGAGGTCCTGGTCAGTGTAGAATAATGCTTTGTAAATAGGAGCTGCTTAGAAACGGCCATGGAAAAGATGCATCTCGATATGGGAGAGATCCTGCAACCCGCATGCATTTGCAAGGGGAACTCTATGATCATTTAAAGGGACCTATCGCATGCATTAATTAAAGTGCATATGATGGCATATGATGGCATATGATGGCATATGATGGCTGGAGCGTCTCTTGAAATATGTGGACTGGCTCATTCCTCCTGGCCAGGTGTGTGATGTCATTGACTGGAGCGGGCGGCCTGTCCACCTGAGCTTTGCTGCTGACCAGCATTGACTGATAAGGGAAGGGTGGAGAATGAAATCCTACAGCAATTAAAACACGTCACAACAGGACACAGTTTACAACTTTTCCTTCTGTACTTTTAATGTAATAAGGTTTTAACACTCACAGTGCCAGAAGGGTGGCCAGCATATTTCCAAGCATTTTTTTCAATAATTTGGACATTTCAAGTTGTCTCTAAATGTTTCTCGGCAGGGGCGTAACTAGAAGCCTCGGGGCCACGGTGCAAGAATCTAAGGGCCCCCAACCCAATCTACCCCCTTCTCACACCATCTACCCCTTCTCACACTATCTAACCCCTCTCCCCCCTTCTCAGTCTATATACCCCCTCTCCCTACTCCCCTTCTCACTATCTACCTTCTCCCTACCCCTTCTCACTATCTACCTGTGTCTACTCTGCCACGGTGCACGCTGCTTCACTATTGAGCTTCATATGCCGCCACTCAGCTTCAAGCACCGGCACCCAAGACAGACGCCTCATGCTCCCACCACTGCAGTCAGGGCAGCGCTGAGGCAGGCGGCGGCAGGGAGCAGAGGAGACAGAAGGGAGCTGAGCGGTTGCTGAAAACGACTGTTCGGCACCCCTTGGGCACCCCTGACTGGCAGAAGTCGCGACCCCTGCAACTCCTGGTAGTTCCGCCACTGTTGCTCGGTAAGATTGTGTTTAAACTATCATTATGTATGGCTAACAGCCCTTCTTACAGGATAAAGTGAACTGTGTTCCCTGTCCTTGATGTAGCATTAAGTTGGTGAATTGAACTGTTTCTACTATCTATAAATCTCCCGCTAATCTTCAAATTAGTTCATAAGCCATTTTGGCACCATACGAAGCCCTTTTGGCGCTGGTTGATGAGGTAAAGTGAGAGGGACTGTGTGTAGGAACATAAATCTCAATGATTTATAGGTGTAAGTAGCCAAAAAAGGGATGGTCACATAGATGGCTATGGCTGTGATTGATGAGTCCAACAACCTGTAGGAGTGTTTCCTTACTTTTTTCACTCTGGCCAATCAGCAAGAGGAGGGACAAGCATTAGATATATATAAGTGTGCTGACACCATTTCAACTGTCATTAGCAGCAGGTACAGACTGATGGGAGTTGGAGTGTGAGACAGTTTAGCAGAGGCTGATGCTTATTATTACTCATATACAATACTGCAAGTTAATTAATAAAGTAATAGTTTATTTCAGCGCAGACAAGTTACTGGCGTGGGGTGGATTGGAGAAGCTGTAGTGACTATTGTAGTGTATGTATATCATTTACAGATACCACTTACACGGACTGCATTAGAATATTTTTACCAATTTATTTTAGGGCAAAACACACAAAAAATGTATTATCTTTCCATCTTATCATATATTATTGTTCACTGATAAATATTTGTATTCTACTGGCCTTGCTGAGTAGTTTAAGACAGGTTGCCATTTACGTTACCGCCCAAACCTCTAATTTGTGGACAAGCTATTTTTTTTAATATTATAATCCTTATCACAAAAGCCTCCATGGTAAAGACCTCTTTTTCGTTGTATGTAAACTGTTTGTCCCCGAGAACGCTACCTAAGCAACCTATAA
This sequence comes from Spea multiplicata, assembly GCA_009364415.1. Taxonomy (NCBI): domain Eukaryota; kingdom Metazoa; phylum Chordata; class Amphibia; order Anura; family Pelobatidae; genus Spea; species Spea multiplicata. The sequence goes on along the minus strand of VKOC01008980.1, from coordinate 14,740 downwards.
TAAGGGTTACGCCCGGCTGCCTGGCCTATTTAATACAGCAAAGTAGGCCCTTTTCCCATTGGTCGCTATGCCAACATCACTGGATATCCATAAATGAAGGGTCAGGTAGCTCCTTGTCTGATTGGTACCCGAGTTAAAAGGATTCAGAGGGGGTGTCGCCTGTCACCAAGCTGCTTCACTGCAAACTGATTGGTCGACTCTTGCTACTACTGTGTGCTGATTGGGACTCCCTCTTTTAGGCGCAATTTTAAACTGCAGATAACAATGTAGGCCTGGCTATATATGCGCTGTATGTTTCGTTAACTAATAAAATGGGTGTCGCCTGTTATTTTAGGGAATAATACAAAGGGATAATAGCTGACTAGTAATCCGAGGACCAGAGGATTTTGGCAACGATGGCCGCGGACTACTCGATACCCTTGGTTCCCATTCCAAATGTTTCTACCATATAATATTTTTCATTGATAAATATTGGCTACAAAACCAGCCATTATAATATGTATAATATATAATAATGGGGAAATTCAGTCCTGCTCCACGGAGCTACATGTGGCTATCATCTGCCATTGTCTGCCTGCCCAGGACCAGTGCTGTACTACTTCTGCTGTTCCTCTTTGACCATCCTTACTGCGGGGGAAACTTATTTTAAATTCATTTTTTTAGTATTGGGTATATGTTCTGCTCCATGGGGCTGCATATGTACCTATAATCTGCCAGTACTTGCCCAGGACCAGTGCCCTACAACTAAAGCTGCTGCTCCTCCACTTTCACCATCCTTAATCTGGGGAACCCTTTTTGACAAATGTCTATAATATTTGGGAAATTTAGTGTTGCTCCAAGGAGCTGCCTGCCTGCCAGTGCCTGCTTGCCCAGGCCCAGTGCCCTACTGCTGCTCCCCCCTCACCTGCTTTACTGGGGAAATCAATCCTTTTTTTCTGATTTTGGGGACAGACTTGTGGCTGGATGCATCTGTCTGCAAGTGCCTCAATGGCCTTCCTTGCTCTGGTGGATCAATTCTTGTTTCTAATATGAGGGGGGATTCGGTCTGTCTGCCAGTGCCCGCCCTGTGCCCTGCTCTGCCTCTACTGCTACGCAGTTCAATTTCCTTCCTTGCTCTAAGGGATAAATATTTGCCACTGCATGTGTGCCAGTGTCTACCTACTCCTGGTGCCTTGCTACTACTGTTGCTGCCATATCACCTTATTTACTCCAAGGGATCAGTTAATCAAACTGGTCCAACTTTTGGAGTAATTGGAGCCCGTAGCCTGCTGCTGGATGTGTGTGTATTCATTGGTGTCGCGCTGCTGTTGTTGGTGACCCTGCAATATAAACAGTAGTAATATTGTGGATCTCTTCCTTAACCTTAGGATGGTGCTGCTGTAGCTGAAAGTGTAGAACGTGTCAGAGACCCCCCACACACTTTGGGAATGCGCCTAATGTTTCCCCTGGATAAAAAAATGCCCCCAAATCAAAACCCTCTTGGCATGCAAACATTTAAAAGATTCGAAATGAAAAAAAATCAAGTACTACATTGTCAAACAGTAAACAATTTTTATAATATTTACATACAGAACAAATCCAGTTACATATTAACAGCTGATAATAATCAGAAAAAGTGCAGCTATAACAATGCACATATATAACAAACATTATAATAATAAGTACATACATATGTTCAGAATAATCCCTGTTATACAAGGACCCTGGTAAGCCACTGTGGATATTTGTTTCGGTTTCTCATCTTGGCAAATGGCATCAATTATTTGGTTTCATTGGCACAATATTTAACGTTGTAAAAAGTGTTATCGATTCACATCAGGTAGTCCGTTACATACAGGGTGAAAACACAGCCAGTGTCAGGGACATGGGTCGGATATTGCAAAGGTGGTTGATATAGCAGAATTAATATTACGCCTTCTAAATAATTACTGTGTTGTCATTATTAGCACTTCAGGATATCTTAATACTATGGTACCCACACGTCCATAGAGTATGCAGGTCTCAGCAATTGTCACTAGACACCTAACAAGGTACATAAAGGAACATATATCTGGATACAGCTCAGTGTCTATAAACAAGTGAATATTCTATATATGTGTATATATAAGTATATATTTATAAAATAGCCTATACGTTTCAAGTTACAGGTTTCCCCACACTAGGCCTTTCATCTAAAGAACAGCTGTATACGGCATTGAGTATTTCTCCCGTTGACGATCTCATCACACCCAAAACATGTAAGAATACTTTGAGGAAATAAGAGCTCATCGAAAGTATATGGATCTCTCCACTAAAGACATTATATATTCCTGGTAAATCAGCTCATGTGGTCATCACACACTAGCAGGTCAGATAGAAGCATAGGCTTCAAATGTGTAAATGCCTATGAAAGGTTCAAGATTTATTTTTAAGCTTAATGACTCTTTAAAAAAAATGTACCTAATATTAATATTAAGTCCTCTATAATGAGTTCCAAAAAGTCCACCTGAAAGCACCATTGAAATTTCCAGTGATGCTAAAAATGTATTTATATTACAGAACTTGTAATAATTCAACTCAAAACCAGCAATACTGGACCATACCAATTACTAAATTTAAAAGTATACATTATTTTAGCTCTGATGACCTCTTGGATCCTAAAATAATTTTGTCCACCAAAGAGACTATAGCTAAATTTATAGCTACACTATCACTAAAATGGCCAAGTGCACCCAATGACTGCTATATAATTTGTATTTAAGTTTTGAGACACATAGCTAATGAACATTCACTGAGGTAGAACGTTGTTAGGATTTCTGGAATGCACGGCCCCCTAGATGAGAAGGTTTTGGTTCATTGTCTAGGGGTAACACCTTTTGAGGTACAACAAGAACAAAACACAATTCTACCGCTGCAGAAACATTACATAAAGAAATAAGCATTATGTACATTAAGAGCAACATAAAATGACAAATCTATACAAATGAAAAGTCAATAAATTAGTAGGAAAAGCACTAAGTGACTGATTTGCAAATTGCTACTTTTATGCAAATTAACATAATTCCAGTGTTTTGGATAAAAATGGTTGCCAGATCAAAACGACTGATTGCGATATGACAAGATAACCTACAAACAAGCATTGTACAAAAGTCATGTATTACCCTTGTTGTGCTTTAATAGTATCTGTGACGCAACATTTAAAATGGAAATAAAAAAAACATAAAATGCAGCCAGCTGGTGGACGTCTTAACTGCAGCGGAGCATAAGGGCATTCGGTGCAGAACAGCGATGTCAAATCCGTTCTGCCACCAGAGAATTACAGTCCATCAAAACGTTCTATTAGCCAGGCTTTAAAGAATCCCATTACCGATATTTTTTTCCCAACATCATGAGATAGAGCAAACATTTTCATTGGGTGCGCTAGATTTATATTCTAGGAGCAGGTGAGTTTAAATCAAAGATTTAATATGCTATGAATATATATTTGTCAAAAATTGCCTCATATTTATGATCAGGATTTTAGCAAAATTTAACAGACATTAACCAGGAAAAAACCCACAACCAACATGCTGATTTGCTTTTAGAAACAGTCATTTCTCCCTCGTGGAACAATTAAACTAGATGACTAAGTTAAAATGTCTTTTCTAATATCAACTAAAAACACAAGTACATCTGTCGATTGTAGAAAAGAAATAAAAATGAAATACAGCATAAAAAAAAGTTATACTACTGTATTACACAATGTGACCACTAGGCGGGGCAACATGCTCGTGGCATTTTAGATCAGCAATCGGTGCCCTTTATGGTTTGATTATTATTTAGTTCTGTGACTACATATAGCTGTATAGAACAGCAAAGTCAACTTTGTCAACAAATATAAACCATATTGATGGGAACGCCAAATAAGCGCCAAGTTTTATGTCTGCAGTGAGAAAAAGATATACAAAAAAAAAATATATATATATACTAGTTTCTCCACGAGGTCTCATCGATCGATGACTTACTACAACCATCTCGATAAGGTGAGGCCGATTACCTCAAATCACTTTAACATATCCCATCTAACGTATTCAATTCCAGGCTAGTACAGAACTCCCATCCCACTATCTGCATTAATCCTTTAACCATGCCTGGGGTTTTAACATTTTTGTTAAACCATTCATTTCTAATAAAAATCATGCCAAAAAACAATAGTTATACAACTTCCATTAATTTTTTTTTTTTATGTGGGAATAAACTTAACGATTAGACAGAAATTCTCCTGTTTCAATATATAGCTAAAATATAGGTCATATTAGAATTTTTGTAATAAAATTATAATGGCTTGTTTACAAAAGTCAGAAAGAAAAAACCCAAAACATTATATATAGCTTTTTTTGGGAGCCACATGATCCCTATGGAGATCATTACATATGTAGGACACAATACTGGACTCCATAAATACATTTTTTTGAGCCATGGCTATCTGGCTCCTGGGGTTTATATGCCTCAGGTAAGGTATCTAAGCAGTTTTTTGTTGTTTTTTTTTTTTTAAACCAAAAAAAACCCAAAACATCACCACTATCCCTAAAACAAAGACATATATTCCAGGCTATTTTAAGAATAGCATATGCAGTTTGAAATGTATGGAGATCCTTGTACATATTATTTAACTTTAAAAACATTCTACCATATAGAAAAAAAGCTCATTTTTAAGCTATAGCATAATTGTTGATTACAAGACTCTGGATCTATCCACCATGGATTGGTAAAATATCTGTAAAGCGATAAACACCATTACATAACGGCTTCTGAATATCACACCACATGATACATTCTAATATCATTGCCATCATTTAAGATTTGTTTTAATAACGTAACTAAAATCAAATTTATGCTTTAAAGCAGCGTTTGCATTGGTTAAAGGAAAAAAGATAGAAACAATATTAATGAAATATAAAGGAATAAATTAATACATATTTATATGTATACTTTACAAGTAATACAATTTTGCCTCAATTCTATCTCTTAAAGACAGAATTCAGGCTTCGGTGGAGTAGGTATAAAAATAAAGGGTGTGTGACAGCTATTTTGGCAGTGGCTGTGTTAAGGATATATTATTGCACAGTATCAAAGTATGATAGGTCTTGAGAGCTTTGGATTCTAATTATTCCTATTAACCCCAAGCCAATATTATAATAGAGTCCTGTATTGCCTTTGCTTTATTCCGATCCATGGTCCAAGCAACTGATAGATTGAAGCAACAACTACTTGATGTTTAAAACGAAAGACACCAGCTCGTTTTTCAGGGCATCAATTATGAAAACGTTGACCTGGTCCCACACGGCCTCAGAATTTTTCTTAGAATGGTTTCACTAGACTAATGCATTGCTTGCAAAGGTCCTTCAGATACATTTAGACCACAGAAAATGGCTCCATTAAATCCACTAGGCCTTTAACAGACTGAGGTGACAAGGGTTTATAACATTAAGCCCTCAGAAGACTCACTCAAAGATGACCACTTTCACCACGAACGTGCCCAATAATTGTCACGGACCCATTTATGCAATTAGGCTCTTTTCAGTAAAGGTTGACTTCAACCACCTCTTCAATGCAGCCACTGCTAGGTCTTTGTTGGGCCTCCACTGTTGTGATATTCAGCTAGTTTCCATGACAGTTTTAAGCCAATTCCACCATTAGCAGGCTGTTAGGGTCCATGGGTATTTCAGGGTGTTCAGGTTCCTCGTGATGATACAGTGAAGCCTTCATGTTAACGTTAATACAGAAGAGTCCAGGCATCAGCTGTCTTTGGTATTCCTCCCATTTTTGCATCATGTCCATCAGGGAGCTGCTGGTCTTTACCCATCTTGGTAAAGACTCGCTGGCTCCAAGAACCAATGGAACCGGCAGACTCTGTGCTCTCCTCAGCTCCAGATGGTAATAAAGCCTGGGTGTGAAACAAAAAAAGAAAATTAAATAGACTGCTATAAAAAAGTGATCTTGCTTTCCTTATGGTATCCACTAACCGTCTACAAATCTTACTGTGACATTCATAGTAAATGTACTCCTATTAAAACCTCCTATTTACAGTTCTGTGCAAAAATTGTTTAGCTTTTAAGAAAAGGCTTAATGACTGTACGAAGACATTATTAGCCATCTTTGGGGTTAGTATGGTCTGACTGCTTATTTTTGTTAATTCATTATGTGTATAGGATAATAATGTCAGTCCTCACAAAAGGCCATAATAATCTCAAAATAGTACAAATGCACAATAAATACAAACACCAGTACCTTGCAGATATGTGGTTTCCCAGTTTATTGGTAGCCTTCCTCAAAACAAAGCGACACACTTTCCGCGTCTGATCCTTAAGCCAACGGATATCCTCAGGAACATCAGGAAGCCACTCCAAAAGTCTAGGACAATAAGAAGGGGTATTTAGTAAATGTTTTATTATATGATAAAACATAAACAGTGCGCCTTATCAGGTACAAGCCTGGTAAAAGCCATATATTAGCAGCTTGAAGACATGTATGTTTTGTATGTACAGCGCAGTAAATGAAAGAAGACTTTTGTGTCACATGGAACCCATAAACCATAGCGGAGGGGGTTCCGGCTCAGACAGTAATCTTTCCATATTTTGCAGTCAGGAATTGTTCTTTTTGTTGCTAATGTCTATGATGGTTTAATTTGGATTGTCCATAAATACAAAGAAATACTAGGTGCACATCTATCTTTTTCACCATTTCTATTACGCTCTAAGTGTCCCGGATGTATTTCTTACCTGACCGTAAACGATACGGCGGATTCCAGAGGCAGAGTGTAGGGAAGCATCACAGCAGATACCAAACGCACCGGTAAGAGGTTAGATATAGACAGGTAGACGCTGCGCTTCTCTTTGCAGGCCTCCAGGAGTGCTAAACAGAAGAGACAGAGGAGTCCTCAGGTTAGTTGGGAAATCACATTGTCTGACAGATTGTTCTACGTCATCACGCATGCCTCCCTCTGCATCACCGCGCAAAAAGAGGGAAAAAAATCCATTCCCATCTCCCTGCCTCGTAATGTAAAAGAATCACGAGGAATGTATATTTCCTGTGTTTTTATGGCGGCTTGGGGCATTTACTCTGTAATTACCCTGGTTAAGTCTCTGTGGTAAATGCTCAAATATATGATCCTCGGCTGCCTCCAGAGAGGAACTTTCTGTAGGTTGCCTCTCGTCATCGCCCTCATCCTCATTCTGATTGGATGGATTTTCAGGAGGAAGAATCGCCAGACTTCTCATAGGTTGCGGTCTGTTTAGAAGCCCTGCCGGCAGAAAGAAGAATATATTATTAAAAGATTATACTTGTGTTCAATGTATCCATAAAACAAAGAATTAAGATAATGCTCCAGTTATTTATTTTTGATGCAGTTCAGCGGTGGGGGTGAAGGTGCGACCGGTACCCAGGCTGGCTCATCTTATCGATAGGGGAGAAGCGAAATGGCTAAAGCGCGTCCTCTCTATCACCGGGGCGTTGAGCTCACTTCCCAATGTGTGCCGGTTCAGCTCTCGCACAGGTTTGGCAAGCTTGCTCAGTGCCTGGGTCGGACCTGGTTCAGCGTATGCCACACTATGGCAGTGACATGTCCCACTCTACTCAATAACAACTAGCCTTTGGCAATATAAAAAGATGCTGTAGTCTTAGCCCCAAGTGTCTTTAAATGCCAAGTTCACCCCTCTGCCTCTATGGCTCTTAAAGGGGTTAATAACGGAGGGGATGCATTTCCCTAACCAAGGAAAGATTCATGTCTGGCGGAAACATTAGAAGCTCTTCACTCATTTCTGTGGCCCGTGTTTTTTTTTAATGGTAACATTATGGGAATATGAGTTGGGGAAATCAATTCTAATAGAAACAAATGATTCAAAAGCAAACACAAGGAGGCAGAAGAACAGCAGATCGTGCAATACATAGGCGATATTCACAAAAGGAAGAGTTGTGTTCTGGCATGTTGACGTCATTATACATTATAAAGGGTCTATCCCCAGTAAGCGCTTGGCTGGCCCTGTATAATGCATAGTTAAATCAGTGAGAATTCTTCAAAGTCTCATTGTCCACTGAATTATGGGTTATATAGAGCCCCTCGTGCAAGAGCAACTTGCTAATGTTCGTCCAACATTAATAGTGAAGCAAGAGGGTGAATCCACAACTCTCCTGTTAACTCTCCATTTAGTGAATAGACCCCACTGAGCATCAGTAAAGTAAGCCAATGGCTTAAAAAATATTTTACCATTCCTCTTTAAGAAATGTAGAGCATCTCTGTATCCCTGCTTACACATGTCTTTCAGGACCTGCAAAAAGGTTTGAAAAAGATATTTGAAGTCAGTATTTAGACGTTTTAGGCTATCCCCAGATGACATGACATCCAAATGCTTTTCCATGCATCCTCTAACTTTTAGTTTGATCGAGGATGATATGAATTCTAATGTAACCATTTCAATTAGTTTTCATCAGTTTGTAGATTAACAGATGCTACCGTCATTACCTGAGGCTCCGGTGGGAATAACGCCTTTGACAGCCGGTACAGATTACTCAGGTTAAACTGTATGCTCGTGTTGGTGACCCGGAGTTCGTGGATATTTGTGCAGCCGTCCCTGGGACAAATGTCACTCTCCCCTGAAAAAGGGGACACTGTGATGGTGTTTTTAAGTTCATACTGAGGAAGATTGTCTGAAATACCCCCATCCACGTACCTCTGAGAAAGTGAGGAGAAAAGGAGAGTCAATCACATGTAGTATAATAGTCCAAAGTGACGATGGTACAGGTTATAGGGCTTACACCGTTTATCATACTCTGTGTTAACCGAGTGTACGGGTTACTACAGTCATCCCGGACCCCGTTGGCTTAAAGGCCCTTATATGTTATTGGGCAGCCTTTGATGAGCAATGAGTGATTTTAGAATTTTTTTCTTAGATGGTCCTACAAAACACATGTATAAGTGCGTCTTCTATACAGCAGCTGATAAGTGGTGAACAAAGTCTGCCCTTTTACATGTGAAAATAATTGATAGTGACAGCCAAAGCCTACTGAAACCACTTGTCAAATCTCATTTAATCTCCATGGCTAGAAAGCAGCAACAAAACTGGAAAAACCAACAAGCTGAAGTCAGGCTCAGCAAATGACACACGGTACATGAAGGAGAATACTTACTACGCCTTGGAGGCACGGAGGGATGAGCCCACAATATACAGGGATAAACGTACTGCAGACACAAGCCTGAAAAACACAGAGGGTATAATATTAAAGCCGAGTAATGATTCTATTCATCAAGGGACAATGTCATTGGTTATTTGAGCAGTAATTTCTTTGTTGATACAAGTGTCTACTGTGCCACTCGTTACAGGTGGGCACTGAACAGTATGAGTTATATAATTGGATGGATGGAAGGTGGCATCCAATTATTAAAGTGATAACCAGCCCCCTCAATCTATCTCACCACGTTAATTGCCCCAGTTACCTGTATAAGCTCTTCCTTGGTGTTGAACGTTGACAGCAGAACATTCTCGCCATCCGATACACGAGTTAAGGATATTCCGAGCCGGCCCGTGGCATGTTCATGTGCGTCATCCGGAAGAGTTTTATAAAGACACTGCCGGATTATTTTAACCAGATTAAAGGAAGGGTGAAGGGGCCCCAGGAACCGCTTCCTGGCCTCTTTGGATACATCGATGATGTTTGCACCAGCTTCACCTGCAACAAATAGATAACGTCAGATCGGACTATGTACGCACCGAGTACAAGAGCGTATCCAGCCGGCAACCATACGCTACAGGGCGTGATAAGTGCGGGGTGCCAGCACCCAGAGGGGCATTAGCCCAGGGTGCCAAATGGCTGGTCCAGACCTATAACTGGGTCATTTTATGCAGATTTCCCCATGATCCCTTAATAAGGACTGCATTCCAGTCTGTAAAATAATTCCCAAGCGTTAGACTACATGCGCGCCTCGACATCTAGGAAGGAGATTACACGCTCCAAGTATTCCTTCATTCAAAATGAGTAATTGAAAAAGAAAAAAAAAACCCAAACACATGGAATAGTACATTTTAATCAATATTGGGGAAAAATGGTTATGCACAGTGATGCACAGCAGAATCATTTTAAAATTGTTTTCATGTATTTAAGACGAGGGCCAACAGGAAATTTAATTTTACAACTGGTAAAATTATACTGCAAACATTTTAAGATTGAAATATCGCGTATGTTAACAGACGGCAGAAACAGAGACAAGTTTGCTTTGTTGACCGTCTCCTAAAGGCAGCCGCATAAAGGCAACAGTGTCGCTCGCTGATATAATACATTTCAGGTATTCAGTTTTTAGCATATGACCCATTTAGTTACATAATGTCACAAAATCGTGTTTAAAAAGAGAAGCGTGTGCGTTGGGTGCCGTTTCCTCGGGACGGCTGAACTCCAGCCCTCGAGGCTTAAAGAAACTGGATTTTCAGGGTAATACGCATCACATTGCTGGCGATACACTGATCTAATTGTTTGATCTCGTGGAAATTAGGCAGCTCCGGGGGGGGGGATAACCTGACGAATACCAAGGCTCTGATCACCGATTCCCCCATATAACTCTGCAGCAGCCCTATTGTTTGAATCGACTCAAATGTATCGCACAATATTCCGTTACCACGCGGGGTCTTTCCGTATCTCACAGATAAACAATCAATGTGTTTTAGCCGCCTGAACGATGACTCAAAGTATATATACAACAAATTCGGAAGGGTTTCTTCAGCTTCCGGGGGCTTCAGCGTACCAAGGGTGGCGCTGCACTGAGATTACTCGCAGCCGACGGGTGGTAGAAATGGAGAAAGGTTACTGGGAGCTGAAATAAACAGTTAAGGTGCCAGACGTTACAAAATACCCAGTGACAATACGGAACAGGCCTAGGCTTGTTCAAAGGTGACTCGGCCGAAGGCCAAAAATAAGGACACTGATACAAGCCTTTTCGCCGAGTGAAAGTGCTGAAAGCAACAGAAGCAAAGGGCCTGTTTATGCGTTAGAAAATGAAGCTGTGTGTATGTGAATACCACCCAACAGTCCCCGTTTCCATGGGACAGTCCTGATTTCACTGTCCCTAATCTGCTTTAGTGGAACTCGCCATTATATTAAATACTGGAGCGCTAAAGACAAATTCTGTTGAGAAACATGGAATCTGTCAGCATATAAGGCCATCCAATCTGCCCGTTCTTCCTTGGCCTCATCTTAGATTCAGGATAGCTTTATGCCTATCCCTTTAAGAGAGGCCAGACAAGCCATGGTGGAGTTTTACCGTACCCGTCTTTTTATGTTTCCCAGTTAATTTATAACCATTTGTTTCACATCTTATTTTAAGTATTTTGTTTGTTTGTTTGTTTTTTTAAACTAATATTTGATTAGTTGGTTTGTGGAAAATTCCATCACTGTGTATAGTACACAAAGCTACATTTATTCTCAGTTAAAATACGTTGATATTTATAAATGTATAGTCACAGCAACGCTCTACAAATTTTGTATAATCACAATTTAAACCACAGGGCAGAAGAGTCTTCTAGAAGTCATTCTAAAGTACAACGTAGAGCGTACCTTGGAGAGCATGAGTGAGCTATAATATCTAATATATAAAGGGAAGCAGTAATGACAAATTGCACCCAATATGCATTTTATTTTATTTTTTAATCATATTTTGTTAAATTCTAAAATTGCATTAATTGCAAAAAAAATTATACATCATAAAATAAAAGATCTTTAAAAGATAAAACTAAAGATCATTATAGTAACACTTTTCAGTGCCTTCCCCCATCACCAGAAGAAGGAAAAAACCCAGCTGTGGTTTGCGAGCATGTACTGGCTGAGCTCCATGTGTGGGCAAAGGGCATGAAGCGTGTCCAAGTACCGAGCCCGGGGAGAGAATATCACAGTCCTGACAGAGAGGGATCAGAGGATTACATGGCAGGAGCTGGATCATTCTGGAAAAACATTTTAGAAGCAGAAATGCCTGCGGCACACTTAGTACTAGACTGTACTGTACGTTGGTGCTATTATTGAATTTTATGCTCGGACACCAACTGTTCCCCTTCCAAAGAAACGCAGTGTCAGTCACAGACCAGCAGTCACCCATGCGTTTCCAACTGCAGAGTAGTCTGGAAAAGTCTCTCCTGTTACCTGAACACTATCGGTTGCCCAAATGGATTGTTGGCCTACATCTATCCGTGTCCCAAAGGCTGCCAACCCAACACAACCTCGTGTCTGGCCAAACCATGAATGGTGCATTATGTTGGGCCAACCAAGAATTCAATTTTCAGGTTGCGGCACCCGTGTATTGGAATTACTGCATGTCCACCAAGAGGACATCGTAAGGTCTTCAAGTATGCATTTTGAACAGCCAATTTTGCATAATAAACATTGCGAGATGAAGGGATTTATTATGCAATAAGCTTTATGTGATTAGCCGGGAGTCAAAATATTTCTCACAGGGTTAAATTAAACGAGGGGGTAGCTCCTGCGAGAAGCACCATGTTTGGCCTAGCTAAATCTGTGGGAAACGCCAAATGCATGTGAACTGGATCACGCTAACATTCTGGGTCTAACATATAGATCAAACTATAATCTCTGCATGAAGTTGCCTATAAAAAAATAATAATAAATAAAAGGTAATTCCTGTAATTATGAATCTTTCCTGCTGGATATTACAATGTAATTATTATTTCTCAGGAAGGATGTTAAGGAAACAAGGAAGGTCAAGTTTTTATGCCAGACACAAGAAGTTTCTGTACAACGGGGGCATCGACTGAAAAGTTAAATTAGATTTTTTTAATCTTTCAAACTCTTACAAATCTTCCAAAATCTTATTGTTAATATAAACAATGTTTACTTAACAGTCTTGATAAAAAAAGTGGCATTTTAATGATTTCTGGCGTAAACTGCATAACTTAATATATCTTAGCACTACATGCAGTTCTTGCGCTAGGCTGCCAGCACATATCTCCTCTAATAGAGAATAAGGTTACGGTACAATCTGACCCGCGTTCTGCCGTTAGCCCAAATCATCAACCAGTGCCAAAGGCAGACTCCTCCTTGGTGTTTGGTGTCCTTTAACTCCCATATTCACAGACTGTATGCCAAGCCTAATCAAGAGGAATACAAATATTTAACATATTTCTTGGTTGCAAAACCTCAGATTTCAACATTTCGAGATTATGGGCATCCAAAAGCCCAAGCAAATTAAATATTTGTATAGAATTACTGTTTTAGCAGCAAGTGTTAATATTTTAATAAGTTATAGAATTCACTAGTTCCATTATAATCAGGATAATAATATTGGTGGGGAAGTTAACTCTGCGCTTTCCATGCTCAATGGACTTTGGGTATACGCGGGATTGGATTACCAGGTGGGAGCAGCACTTAGCGGGTATATATGTAAAGGTAATTGTAAAGGATGCCGCTATGTCCTGGACAGTGGGACCTCTGTGCAGCACAGGGACTGTAAAGATCAAATGCATAGATCAAGCATTATACAATAACACATGTTCTTTGAAAGGGAAAGACGATAATTTCTCAAAAAAACAAAAACAAAGCATTCTTTATTATCAGGGTGCTGACATATGCAGAAATATTAGATAACACTACGCAATATTGCAAGCGCACCGAGACAAGCGGAGGCGGCGTAGAAATACGCAGTAACACTATTTTGCAATTGTAGTCGTTCCTTATTGGGGACTGGAACGACTATATAGAGATACTTAATACCACTAAACATTACAGAGTGTATCATGCCAGACGCATTAACAGAGGATCACAGAGGACCCCTCACTGGGATATTCTGGTCACTGCATGTTCTATAAACACTTCCAGGGAAAAGCTTTCTTAGAAAATCCCTTGGCCGAGAGCCCAGGTCACATTATATATAAACACGTGTGCAGTCGGGTAGATTTCTTTATCTCAGCAGCAAGAGAACATTCCAGCCTGCGTGCGCGCCTCTCATCAAACGGGGACACACAGGACATGCAGATCACGTAGATCTCTCTGGCCATCGGCCATTTCAATCGGTTAAATCACCAAGGTGTATTCACTAAATTGGGACTTTCCAAGAGGGGCGGAGGCTAGCCCTGCATACAGCATAATGACTTTAAAGCTTCATTAAAAAGGAAATGCCACCAACTATTTTTATTACTAGTATCAGAAATAATTCTGAAAACAGTTCCTAGTATTTTTATTTTCAGGTGAAGGCTACTTGCTTGTCTTATTTCTGGTTATCTGAGCCCGATCTCCTACACAAACACCCTGACTCCTTATCATATTGCACCCAGACACTCTGACCAATGAAAACCTACGGAGGAACTGACTTCATTAGCATTGCCATAAAGAATCAGCTCAGTGTGGTGACTTAGTTTGGGGGTACCTTCCCTGCTATTACATGACTGACAACAATGGCAGCTTCCAGGTCTGCAGATAAAGAAAGTTTTTTGGAACAAAGGGAGATAAACCTAGGTTTTTGTCGATACTAACCTGAATTTCTATATACAGCACCATATTTTATGCTTTTAACTATGGTTTACGCAAGTCAAACTCAGTGCTTGCAAGAAAAGCCTTGTGCTTGACCCTCTATAGTGCACAATAAAGCCAGTAAGTTGACATTATCAATTATAATGCAAACTGCTAGTTTAGTGATACACCTCTATGTAGGGACAGCCTCGAAAATACTAGGCCCTAAGGAGCCCCTGCATACATATTGTCCTACTTAAGAAAAACATAACTGTCTTACACC
>VKOC01008979.1:0-20763 GCA_009364415.1 Spea multiplicata | reverse complement strand
ATATTACATCTATACATATATTACGTGTTATATTATATCTATACATCTATATATTACATCTATACATCTATATATATTACATGTTATATTACATCTATATATATTACATCTATACATATATCACGTGTTATATTATATCTATACATCTATATATTACATCTATACATCTATATATATTACATGTTATATTACATCTATATATATTACATCTATACATATATCACGTGTTATATTATATCTATACATCTATATATTACATCTATAATCTATATATATAACATCTATATTATTATTACATTGTTATAATTACATCTATATTTACGCTATAATATATAGATTACTCTATATATATTACAGCTATATATATATATATATATTACATGTTATATTACATCTATACATCTATATATATTACATGTTTCCAAATTTTTTCCGACAAAGGGATTGGAGCGGCTTCAGTGTCACAAATGAAAGGTTTTTTTGAGATTTCTCTGTAATGGCGATACCCGCGTATTTACTCCTCATTAAACAATAAAACCAAAAGATACATATTGTTACAATTCTAATTCCTCAAATGCCCAGCATGCATTCCGGGTGTTCCTGGGATAAAGCCACTTATATGGCGGCCGCTTCACGCGCGTCCTGCCAGAGCTGGACCTGAACGACGTTCTCAGGAGAGAGGAGATTTCTGGCCGATGCCGGTACACAAGGTTCTTTTGGCTACAGACGTACTCTGCCGGTGCACGGCGCCTATACAAAGACGCGACTGCGGGAGTCATGCCAAGGGCTTGCGCGGCCACCATCAGCAGCCATGACCTAATGAGATCTTACGCCTTTAAACGGCAGCCGTTACAGTGTATCGTGGGGGGGGTCCGGGTTTATTAACCCACTTTTACATGGTTACAGAATGACTTAAGGTGAGATTATAGAGAAGGACCCCTCAGCCACTCCTATTAGAAAGATACCCCGCTCCTGGGGCAGAAACATTCATTCGGAATGACGCAACAATCTTATCTCTCCTGCCTCGGTCCATCGATCCCCTTCTTGAGGCAGATCCGGCGAGGACTGCTGATCAATAAACTTCAAAAGATCGGCTTCTGAAGCCGCTAAAGTTTAACAGCCGAGTCCGACTCATAACAGAGGTCCGCGGAACTCCGCCGTCTAATCCGCTAATTCTATACAAATCTATGCTAAAAATCAATTTTTTCCACGATACGGACACGACACACTGAAGATGACCGCTGGAAATACGATACATGCTTTTGCCCAGCGACCTTCCAAAGAAACTACTCACTAAGACACCTGTGTTCAAGCAGTTGTTTCCTTCCCATCAGTGCAGGGTATAAAAGGGGTCACCTTAGCAACTCGTGGTACTTAACCAGATCGCAAAATGACATAAAAGGGGGGATTGGGGTAAAAACGCAGAGCCCTTTTCCTACTACTCTGTCCCATACAGCCCCCCCCCACTGCAGAACCATCTGTTTAGAATGTTATAGAAAACGCTCGCTCCATCTATCCCAGCCGGGGGTCTCGGGGTCATCTCTCTCTCGCTCTCTGTCTCTCTCCCTTCATTCCTCAGGTTTATTCGCCCTCTAAATCCCGCTGCTTTCTCTCCAGCTGGAGACCTGGCAGATCTCCCCACCGTCCATTCCCAGCGAACGCAGACGCCGGATCTCAGAACATCACTCGGCCCTCTGTATCCCCTCGATCTCTGGAATGTCACGGCCACCGTTATTAACCAATAATTCAATCTACCGATGGCTCCGGATCATCCAAAAAATGATCACCTCGGGATACGAAGCGCCAACAAAAGGGAGTTCGGAGTAAAGTTATTACGCGGCAGGCATGCTTCATACCGGGGGATAACGTGTTTACCCCCTGCAGGCGTCCTGTAACACGGTTCCATTCGGAGAGGAGACGCGTTACAGACACACGTTACACGCCAACGCCGCCTGCGACGCGCTTCGAGTCTACACTCTCTGCTTACGGGGGGCAAATCCGGTAAACGACCCCATGGACCTGCGGAGGTTATGCGCCCGTTCTTGTGTCTGTCTCGTTATTTGCTTCGTTAACCTGCCGGCAGGGGACGCGACGCTTAATGCCGGTTTATCTTTTTCATTACGGACCTCTAACCACGCCGTCCCTGCCCTTCCTCCGCTCGCTCACACCCATGGGAGATTTATCTGATCGAGGCCTTTATCTGCCCCCTGCAGCCCCTCTATTCCCATCAGCCGGGCACGTGATTGACGGTCACTCCGGCCGACGGTGGGATCAACGCGCGAGAGGCAAGAGAGCCATCAGCGCAAACAGCACCGCGTCGGGGTCTGAACACCCGACGCCGAAGAAATTTCACCCGCTTGCTCACGTTGGTGACAACATTCTGCCCGCAGGCACGGCCATCGCTGCGTTTATAGTTAATGCCCTATTCTAACAGGGAAACAATAGTGAACAGAAGTGTGTGTTGAAAGCACGCGTCTCCCCCTCGCCCCTTCCATCCGACGCCGTTGCTGGTACCGAGCGCGTTGGCAGCAAAGAGATAACAAAGCACGCGCTTCACGCTCCGGCTCTTTGTTTAAAGGAATGCGCGGCTCCGGCGGCTCGGACTCAGAGCTTCGTCGTCGGCAGGAGACTCCGTGTCTCTTCCGGCAGAGAGCGGTCGGGTCGCTCGGGGGTTAATTCCTATGCGGCGGGTTTATTAAGATACCCTCTAAAAAGCCTGATTCTCCACCGTGAAACCCCGATATTAACTGTCCGGGTGTTCTCATGACTTCTATGTGGAGTAACAGAAGTAGCATGAAATCTCCTCGAAACGTGAGGATGAAATCCGTTCACAGACACAGCAGCCATCAATGGGTTAATTTATCCCTATTGGTTAGTTTGGCTCCGACAAAGCAAAACAACCTACAGTTACAGTATAGAGTAGAAGACACGCTATAAGTAGATATATGGCGGCAGGTCCCGGGGAGGGGCAGCCCCTCTGCGCCAAACCAGGGGCAAATCTCACTGAAGCTCAATGGACTCTCTGATCCAACCGGTACCGGCATTGTCCCCACGAGTGCATCCTTAATAGGTGGAATGCAGTCATATGATGTCATACAAGAGTAAGAATGGCAGCCGTGGATGGGTGGCTGGAAGCGCTGGCAGCTTGGAAGGTACATGGGCCCCAATTCACCGTACACCATAAGCTAAACCACGCAATATCGAGCAAGCGTTATATACAACATATAGACTGCCGCTAACACAACTGCGCCTGAAACGCTTTAATACCCCCCGCCGCCATCCCACGTAAACCGAGAGGCATCTCCGGCGTGTGCACAGATTCTCAGAGGAAACAGTATGTGGACGCCTCGTGGGACAGCCATTTATGTCCAAACCCGACGCAGACGTCTTTACGGGGACTTGGCTGGGAGCGCGGAAAGTTTTACACTCGCAGTTCAGAAATTCGCCACTAGATGGAGACTTGTGCAAAAACGTAAGCCCATAGAATATTCTTTTCGCCCGCGGCGGAGATGCGTCGCCATGGTTACAAACATCTAATGAAACATTCTGTATGGCTTCCAAATACGCGCCTGATGATGAATATAAGGAACGTACCGAACATATGTTTATAAGGAATACATTCACAGGTCTGTAAATATTGACGCCGTTAGCTCAGAACGTCTTATTTTGTGAATCCTCCTCGACGGCGTCTGACAGCTCGTAAAACGAGGCACCTCTGCCAACGACGGATTTCAATTACTAGTAGTGTGTGGGCTACAAAAGTGGCTACAGGGGCAACTAGGACAACACTTGCCCCCTTTACAGAGAATCTAAGAGGAGACCAACGATTTATATAAACAGCAGGGAACGGCTTTTTAAATTAAATAAATTAAATAAAACCCATTATTCAATCTTCTTCTAAATGCCCCACCCAGTTACTCAAATACCCAACAATAGGGCACAAGGTCACATAAGGGGTCTCATTTAAGCCCCCAGACCCGACTCCGCCTACCCATATTCCGGAAAGAGAGGGCTCCGGGTATCTGGAGCCGGATGTTCCCAGCGTATGGGTCTCGTTGAAGCCCCCAGACCCCCCTCCATTGCGTCGGATGTCCGGAACGTTCCGTATGGCGCTCCCCCCCGTGTCGGACTCACCGTTGGTGAAGGTGTTGACGTAGTAGCGGCGGCCCTGCGGAGACATGTAACTCTGCCAGCCCTGCGGAAGCGAAGCCGCGTCTTCAATCCTCTGAGGGTTCATCGCGCCGGGTTTCTGGAGGAATTAAAGAACGTTACGGTCATTAATCATTAATTATAATATTATTAGATCTCATTATTCTATCGACAATCAGGTCACTCGTTTCACTCACAGACAGCGGATTTCTTGTATAAATTGATCTTTCCCTGCTTTGATACAGGTATATTCATTGAAGCTGGAATTCAACAGTCCTGATAACAAACCCCTGGCATATATATATATTATATATTATATATACACACAGATAATAAACGAGGCCCCGAGACTCTCCGAGATGTAAAGATTGGTGAATAATCCCTTAAAGAAGTGGCCGCAGGGGTCGATTCACTAAAGTGTGAGCTGTCAGAGTTATAGTTCGCTCACGGCACTTAGACAGCGCATTCACAAAACGTTGTTCTTCTTTTAAGTTTCTGATGACATTTACTACAGAGTTGGTTTTCAGGGCTGTTTGTCCCACGGACTGAACTCATGGTCAGAGGCTGAGATGGTAGATAGGGGGAACCACCTCCCAGCAGAGGTGGTAGAGGGTATTAAACATGCATGGGATAGACGTAAGGCTCCTGAATCGAGACCGGCGGCTGATTAAGGATTGGGCTCGTGAAGCAGGCGCAGGTTTTTCTGCCTCTTTAAGAAAATCGCCATCAACGGCCAAACGCAGGCTCTCTGTGTCACAAGAATCTGCAAAACAAACAGAATCCACGCATTCCCAGAGACAAACAACTCCTTCAGACGCGAAAACAATGAAGCATTGTCTGTCCCCGAGCGCATTCCTAACGGCACCGACGCGCTGCCAAAAACCTATGCCGGGCCGACACCTACACAGGGCGGCGGATCTCATTCTCCGGGAATGGGAGCTTCCAGCTAAAACCCACCAGTGTGTGTCCACGCAGAGCGGGCAGATACACGCAGAGCGGGCAGATACACGCAGAATCGGCAGCAACACGCAGACGGGCAATACACGCAGAGCGGGCAGACACACGCAGACGACAACACACGCAGAGCGGGCAGGACACACGCAGACGCGGCAGACACACGCAGCAGCGCGGCAGATACACGCCAGAGCGCAGTCAGATACACGCATGAGCGAGCAATACACGCAGAGCGGGCGAGATATCACGCAGAGCGGGCAGATACACGCAGAGACGCAGCAGACACACGCCAGAGCGCGGGCAGGACACACGCCAGAGCGGGCAGATACACGCAGTGCGAGCAGACACCACGACTAGAGCGAGCAAAAGACCACACGGCAGAGCGGCAGAACACACGCCAGAGGCGGCAGATACACGCAGAGCGGGCAGACACACAGCAAGCAGCAGTACACACCGCACAGCGAGCAGAACACACGCAGAGCGAGCAACACACGCAGCAAACGAGCAGACCACACGCAGAGCGGGCAGAAACACGCCAGAGCTGAGCAGATACACGCAGAGCCGAGCAGATACACGCAGATCGAGCAGCAACACGCAGACGCGAAGCGCATAACACGCAGAGCGGGCAGATACAACGCAGAGCGGCAGGGACACACGCAGAGCGAGCAGAATACACGCCAGAGCGAGCAGACACACGCAGAGCGAGCAGACACACGCAGAGCGAGGCAGACAGCACGCAGAGCGGCAGATACACGCAGATCGGCATAACACACGCAGACGCAGACACACGTCAGAGCGGGCAGATACACGCCAGAGCGAGCAATACACGCAGAGCGAGCAGATACACGCCAGAGCGGGCAGATTACACGCAGACGGAGACACACGCAGAGCGGGCAGAACAACACGTTATATGCAGACACAGCAGAGCGGGCGACACATCGCAGAGGCGGCGGCCAAGACACGCACACCGAGCAGATACACGCAGAGCGGGCAGATACACGCAGACGGGCAGACACACGCCAGAGCGCAGACAGCATGCAGAGCGAGCAGACACACGCAGAGCGGGCAGCTACACGCAGAGCGGGCAGATACACGCAGAGCGGGCAGATACACGCAGAGCGAGCAGACACACGCAGAGCGAGCAGATACACGCACAGCGAGCAGATACACGCATAGCGAGCTCTACTACCTCTACTGGGTGGCCACTCCACTCATCTACAACCCTCTCAATTGTTTAGAGGCACACAAAGGATTAGAACAGGGGGGGCTAGAACTATTGATTCCCAAAGGAGTCTGATAAAGTGATTGCATACTTGCGGAAGGTAATGGGTTAAACTCTGGTTTCGCACCGGCTGATGGAATGCGTTATTCTCCAATTTACACCAGGAGAGGTGCGACGGATGATAAAATATTCCTGGCCTTCGCACCCCCGTATGCAAATCAGCAGAATTGCATATTCAACAGCAACCCCCCCCTGTAACCTCCCGCTTCATGCTTTTCACGGGTTTTATAATAAACAGGAATATGGAGAAGATCGTTTTAATCTGCAAATCAATCGAGACGGACCGGAGCCACGCCCCGAAAAGGACCGGAGCCACCGCCACCAAAGGACGAGAGCGAGCGCCCCCAAAAAGGGACCAGAGCCGCCCCCCAATAGGAGCGGAGCCACACCCCCCAAAAGAACCAGGGCCACGGTCCCCAAAAGGAGCCGGAAGGACCCAACGTCCCCAAAAGGACCAGGGGCCACGTCCCTCCAAAGGACGCAGGGCCACACCCCCAAAAGGACCGGGCCACGGCCCAAAGGACCGGCGAAGCCACGGCCCCCCAAAAGAGGAAGCCTCGTCCCCAATGCAGAAAGGACCGGCAGCCATCGTCCCCCCAAAAGGCAGGAGCCTCGTCCTCCCAAAAGGACCGGGGAGGCCACGTACCCCTCAAAAAGGACGGTGAGCCTTCCCCACAAAAGGGGACCGAATCGTCCCCCAAAAGGACCGGAGCCACGTCCCCCAGCATCAGACCCCATCGCAAACACCCAACTGGCTCCATTGGCGACACGAAGTAACCTCCTCCGACAGCCAGCGTTATTCTTTAGAACATTTTTTTGAAATTTGTTACTTTGTTGCAGGAAACACATAATGTACAAAGCCGCTTTATCGTAAGAGCAGAACCGCGGGCAAAGGGTTAAAAGAGATCATAGAATTGGTAAATTACGCAGGCTGTCGGATCGAAGTCTCTGAAATCTTTTTTGGCAGAAAGTAAAATGCAGAAGGAAATCGTGGAAGATGAATCATAAATGAAAAGCGGCGTCCTAATCGACAGCGGAAAGGCCTGACAGCGAACTTCCTCACGAAGAGCCCAGCGAGCGACATCTTCCACGCCTGCCCTTCACAAAAACCCCCCAGAACCGGCCAAATAATCAGGCGGATCAGTAAACAGACCAAAAAGTGAAAGTTCCGACCAAAAAGAAATAAAACAAAGCTTAAAAGGCGCAATCCAAACCGGTGGCCGGTGGCTGTCGGACCGCCATGACCTCATTGCCACCCCTCCCGTCCATAGCCTGAATACGGCGATCATTCTGCCCTCATCACCAGGACACAGCAGATTAATTACCCCAGTGTGTGGAGACTTTCAAGTCACACAAACGTCATGTGACATCATAGCGGCCAAGAGATGCTGAAGACATGATGTCACCAAACATGCCTGACTGTTCCTGCTAATAATTGGCCGGCGCAGACAAAGCATCCCAGCACCCTCAGCACCCTCAGCCAGCCCCTGGCACGAACACAAAGAGATGGGCAAGAAGTGGCGCCGCTTGTCATTTAGTAATCTATGAGTGCGGAGGCCGATCGTCCGCCTGCGGCTTCCTGCGAGGGACGTTACCGGATAAATCAAATTACCTTCTGTAACCAACGGCAACACAGCGATTGGAGTTTAATAATTACAATAATAAATAACGGAATCTTCATCTGAAAACATAAGGATTAATAAAGCATCGGACATCTCCGTTACCAGGTGACCCCAAAGAGATCCGTCTCCGTTATCTGGTGACCCCAAGAGATCCGTCTCCGTTATCAGGTGACCCCCAAAGAGATCCGTCTCCGTTATCGTGGTGACCCCGAAAGAGATCCGTATGCCGTTATCAGGTGACCCCCAAAGAGATCCGTCTCCGTTATCAGGTGACCCCCAAAGAGATCCGTCTCCATGGAAATAATGCAATAATATAAATGCATCGTAATAAATAAGATTTAAATGAAATAATTAACATTCCTTTCGAAATAATTCAATAATCCGCAAGCTTTTCACCCTCAGAAACACGGTACCGGTTATCACAATTATATTTACCCGTACAATGTATAGGTAAATACGCTAGATCACTTTATCCCTCCACATAACACTTTATACAGGGCTGGCCCCGTACAATGTATAGGTAAATACGTTAGATCACTTTAACCCTCCACATAACACTTTATACAGGGCTGGCCCCGTACAATGTATAGGTATTTTCATAGTAGCAGAAATGAATGGACTTGCAGCTCCTATAACTCCCATCCATGATGCAGGGTTCAGGATCCCCCGTTTATAGCCTCGTGGGGTCACCAGAAATTACAAGCCTCTCTTTGAAATTGCGTTCTCGGCAGAATCTCCCTCGTTTCCTGGCGATTGTTACTACGCAAAAAATCATAACAGAAAACGGGAACTTATTACTAAAAGACACATACGTCTCCATGGCAACGTCGCTGTGACAATACTAACTTCGTACATCTTCTGGGTCACGATCAGTCATTAACGGCTTATTAACTGTTTATAGCCTTGGCCGACTCAGGGGGGAGTCCTTTATTGGGGGGAAAAATTGGTTTAACTCAATTGCTGGTGAAATCACGAGGGAAACCGATGAAAACGCAGAGAAAAGAGAATAAACTCTCTATAAAGTTAAAGCGCCGACAGCCCTACAGACAGACGATAAGACTGGATCCCTGCGCCTTTTATTATTATTATATATTATTAGATTAATTATATATTAGTATTTAATTATTAGTATTATTATATTATTCATTATTATTATTGGATAATTATATTATTATTATATTATTATTATTATTATTTATATTATTAGTATTATATATATTTTATTATTTATATTAGTATTAATTTATTATTATACCTATTATATGATTAATTATTTATTAGTTATTATTATTATTAATAACGCCCAGCGTCCGTTTCCGTGATGTCATTTTATTTTTTACGTATAATTCCACGCATTTGAAACGCTAATAAAGTAATTATATCATTCATTTGCACCCAGAGAGGATTTCTTGCAGAAATTCAGTTTTTAGTTAGTTTTAAACATTTAGAGAACAGTTTTTGCCATTCATTCAGGCGTCACATGGGGGGGGGCGTAAAAGTGCTTAGAGTTGTGCAATCACCGTGGCGACCAGTGGAACGCCCCTACCAATTGCTCCATTGTTACCAGTCTGCTCTTAAAGCTGATCTTGTTACAATACTAGGGGCCCCCCACCTAAGCACCCGAGAAATCAAAGGGTTAAAGAAATGCTCCTTAGTCCTATTCGATTTCTTTTTAATAAACTAATTTGTCAGCACCTCGCTGCGCAGGGAACATCCGCTGACCCCCAAACACCTCGATTTCAATGAAACCGCGGGATAAAAAGGATGTTTTTTATTCAATTTGCTACAAAATCATCAAAAACAAAAACAGCTCAACCTCTCCGGGGTCTCGATGAATAAAAGGTATTTATTATTAGGAGGCAGTGGCAGAGCGTATATCGCGGCACGCGGGGTCTTAGTCCGTTATATTCCGCCCCGGCCAGGGTTGGTCGGGGCCCTCGGAGGACGCCTGCCCAGGTCACGGCCCTCGGTTTGTCGTTACAGGGGCCAATATTTTGGGGAACGCTCTTGAAAAAGCCCGGTTTAGGAAGATTAAGAGTCGCGGCTGCGGCCCCCAGTAAGTATGTAAGACATAAATTGGTGTCTTTTTTTTAGGTGAGAAAACACATTTTGGAGAATTTTTGGAATAAACAAAGCCGCAGTTATATATTTCACAGGAGGAGCTCTTTGGGCGCACGGGACGCGCGTTCCACAAAAACACACCTTCTGCCAGAACATGAGCAAGACGGCGGCCAAAAGCCTCGTAACCATGGCGATCGATACACATTTCAAGACGTAAAGCTCCTGCCGGGCCAAGTGAGTCAGCTTGTCTCACGCGGCTACAATGTATCTGCTGCATGGTGATGGGCAGGGGACGCATGTCGATTACCTCATGTATGTGTCATATGAAGTCATATGAAGTCATTACAGATGGTGGGAGAATCCCTTCCATTTTAGATCATCTAGCGATCCCCTGTGTCTGGTAGGGCGACGATGGCCACACTTAGGCCGCCATAGTCCACCAAAGCTGGGAAAGCCATGCGTCGGCCATCGCTGCAGCCGGACGCTCAATTTTTGTTGCTTTTAATGGAAACATTTTTTTTTTTTTAGGTATGGTATTTTTCTT
Organism: Spea multiplicata; assembly: GCA_009364415.1. NCBI lineage: Eukaryota > Metazoa > Chordata > Amphibia > Anura > Pelobatidae > Spea > Spea multiplicata. The sequence goes on along the minus strand of VKOC01008979.1, from coordinate 10,151 downwards.
TAAAAAAGAGGATGTGTTATTCCGAAGAACAATTTAAAGTAAAAAGTACACAAACGGCCAACAAATAATAAGCATTCTTCCCTGGCAGAAAATCACCCAAATCCGATAGAAAGCGACCGGAGCGTTTATATTATTAAAGCTTGCACTCAGTGTTAATGACAGGCGGGGGTTAATTATCTACCCAAGGATCCAAAATGACCGCTTTAGGTCCAAGCAAATAATGGGGGTCCCCTCACCCCGAGCTTTATTCACAGGGGCCACGGCTCATGTAGTCAGGAGCTGCATCCAGCGCGTGACTCCAAGCTCCAGGGTTTTCTGCGGGCAGAACAATAGCCGGCGGCCGCCAACAAACTGCTTGTCCCGGCGCTTTCCTTTTACCGACAGCTGGGAACGGCCGGGAGCTGCACTGACAGCAGGAAACCGCTAATCCCGGCAAACAGCTCCGAATACACAGGACGCAAGTCAACTGCAGGTGACCCCGGCCCCCAACCGGCCCCCGGGAGCGCGAGATCCATTCCGATGCAAATTCAAAAGGTGGAAACATTCCGTGCACGGAACCCGAGCAGCTTCGCCGAACCCTAGAATCTGTTCCGATGCTTCTGACCTCTCCAGCTCCCTGCCCCACGACCTCTGCAGACTGCCCCTGACCTCTGCAGACTGCCCCACGACCTCTGCAGACTGCCCCACGACCTCTGCAGACTGCCCCACGACCTCTGCAGACTGCCCCACGACCTCTGCAGACTGCCCCACGACCTCTGCAGACTGCCCCCGACCTCTAAATACATTAAAATTCACAAATTTACAGCCTTTCAAAGGGTTTTCCGGAAATTCTCACCCACATCGTCCTCTCTACAAATACAAAAAATAAAAGCTATGGTTTTCCACTGGAGGCTTCTAATAAACACGTGGGTGCGGGGGGGGTAATTATCGCGCAGGCCATTTAGTGACCCGAGTCGCCAGCCCGGGGGCGGGGGGGGGCATGCGTATTTTCTCGGGAAACGGAGCCAAGACACGATGTCTGTTTCCCGCGGCCGACTGCCAGTCCCGGAGCCGCGGCTTCCATAAACCTCTTCGTTTTCTGGACTCGTTCGGCTCATTCAGTCCTGGGCGCTTCTGACAAATAAACTCTTTTATAGCCGTGAAAGTTTTTTGGGTGGAAAACCCGCGGCTCTGCCCAGCGCAGGCTGAAGCCCTTGGACACGCACCGGGATTTAACCAGCGGCGCGCCACGCACGGGGCCCGAACGTTCCGGTGATAAAAGCCGGCCGGGACCGCATCATCTCATGCCGACGAGTCCCGATTTCCCTTAAACGGTCTATAAAGACGTTTTTTTTCCACAATTTAGCCAACGCTCAACTCTCGGCCCCCCAGCCTCAGAAATGTCATTTTTTTATTACGCTTTTAAGTTATTTGTAATCGTTTCGGATATTAATTCGTTTCTGGTCGGCAGGAAAGCGGCGCTCTACAGGGTTGTTTGGCAGCGATCTGGGGGTAAATCGGAGTCTTTTGTTGGTGTTAGAAGTGGGATTACGGGAAGTTGGCCATTTCCATGCGCGCCGGGTGTTAGAAGACGCATCGCAGCTTCCTCTTCGAAAACCAATTTAACCCATCGCACCCCGGGCAGAATAAGATACCGAGATAGATAATCACTGGCCGATTATCTTGAGTAGTTTTCTGAGAAGCCAAAAACCACCCCTTTTTTGCAGCAAAACAACCAAAAGTTACGATTTAAATGAGCAGCCGCTGCGTTCTTCTGCTTCAAAACCACGGAAATGAATCATCTGCCGCGTGAGCCGAACAGCAGCCCCATCCTGCCCCATGGATGATGGGACTGGCAGTGCCCGGCTCACGGCGGTGGCTACCTGTCTGTAAGGCCGAAGCGATTATAAGGAAGACAATACTACGGGTTACAAAGCCACAAAATCTCACCCACTAGCCCTGGCAGCCGCGGGAACGTGGCACCTACATGCCCACGCAGCCCGAACGTAGTCAGAAAATAACCAGTGATAAAAGGTAGCGTTGAAATTTAACGATGGCCACAAAACGGGATGAGAGAACGGCCTTTAGCGGCACTACAACGACGTCCATCGCACTAATGGGGGAGCCACGTTAGAACAGAGAGCGCGGACCCCCGTTACGCTCCGGCTGGATAGCTGTCCACGATCGGACTAAACCGGCCACGTTTATCCATAACGGATTATTCTAGAAGCATAAAGCAGTAACAGCGTCCATCCCCGGCGGCTGCACCGGGCGCCGTCCCCAGTTTGGGCCAACGCCACATCCCAGGCTGTTCTTACCAGCGTGCGGCAGGGACGGTGAATCCGGGTCCGTCGGTCTGCGTGGTCGCGTCTCACGGATGAAGGGACTCCGGCGATCGCAGACTAATACGGAGAGGAAGCCGAGCCGCGTCCTGTATCAGTCACGGTCACTTATGGGGCAATGGGGGGGGCACTTTTCATTCAGACGCAGCTTCGTCATTCCAGAGGAAATCACATGAAAAAAAGGCACCATTTAGAACTTTTTTCCAGACGCCTCTCCAGAATAGTTCAGCGCGGCTAATTAGATGACAGCGAGGACATAATGCGGGCCGCCGGATCGCAGCCGATTCTTTGGCCTCCATTTAATGGAACAAAAGGCTGGTTTGTAATGTATAAGGCTGGCCGAGGTCCCAGGGGCTCCGGGCCCCCCGCCGGATACTCTATGAAACCGGCTCTTTGTGCCGCGGACCCCGACCCGCTCAGCTGACAGAGTCTCCGGCACAAAACTCAAGAGGTTCCTAAATACGGGATTTGGGTTCTGTAACCGGCTTTAAATGTGGATTAACATGCGCAGCGCTCCATAAAGCAGAGCTGCTCCTTAACACAGCGGTGAAGCTTGGGTTTTCCATCTCCCCTTAAATTGCAAGCTTTTCTGGACCCAAAGGGTTTTCGTGCTGCGGGTCATGCATTCAGCAGCCACGCATGCGCATCCCTGCAGCTAGCAGGAGGTTGCATAGACCCGGGCGACGCAATCCTTTTAATTCCTACAAAGTCTAACGCAGAGCGAGCAGCAGGAATCCGCCGGTGATTAACGATTTCCCGCAAACATTCATAAAACCAGACGCCTCGGCTTAAATCAGGGGGTTAGGGGTTAATTGGGGTGACCTGACGGTGAGTGGAACGGCCTGGGCTGTGGCTGGTAGGTAAGGGGTTAGTTGTGATGGCCGCTGGGGCCGCGTGTCCCGCGTGTTACCCCCCCCCCATGTGTTAATGCAGGAAAGCCCCATCGGGGACATTTGGGGAAGCGCTCGGCGCGTGGCGGCAACGACCACGGAAAGTTACCGAGAAATCAGGGCAAGTTACTTCCCCCTAACAGAGGAAATCAGTCACAGGGGACCCGCGAGCGCCTGGGGGCCACACGGATTTCACTATGACCCATGAAAGCTGACCTTACGGGCAACGGCATGAGACACCGGGGCAGGAAACCTGGGCTACTTCTTCACGTCCCAATATTACAGACAAGGAACGTCAGGGTCTTTACCCCAAACCCAGGGGGAAGGGGCAGATTCTCAGGGTCTTTACCCCAAACCCAGGGGGAAGGGGCAGATTCTCAGGGTCTTTACCCCAACCCAGGGGGAAGGGCAGATTTCTCGGTCTTTACCCCCGGGGGGGAAGGGGCAGATTCTCAGGGTCTTTACCCAGGGGGGAGGGGCAGATTCTCAGGGTCTTTACCAATCTCAAGGGGGAAGGGGCAGATTTCTCAGGGTCTTACCCCAATCTCAGGGGAAGGGGCAGGGGGTCTTTACCCAATCTCAGGGGAAAGGGCAGATTCTCAGGGTCTTTACCCCAATCTCAGGGAAGGGGCAGATTCTCAGGATCTTTACCCCAATCTCAGGGGGAAGGGGCAGATTCTCGGGTCACACAGTTTGGATTATCTTCTGATTTGCGGCCATTAGCGAGTCACCGCGACAGGATCAGTGTGAGGGGGTATTAAAGGGTTAATATCTGGGGGTCTCAGGGGGGCACTAATTGCTAAACGCACTTATTGGGAAGGCGGCAGCGGCTTCTGGCGAGAACCCCAAGTAACGAACACAAGAAACGCATCACCTGCCTTCTCTTCACACTTTTCCTGAAGTTCTGCAGAAAACATTCGGTTTCTATGGTTTCCGAAGCCTTAGAAGCGTCAGTGTTTGTACACACTTTGCCCTAATCTTCCCGCTTTGCAATGTTTTTGTCTTGTTGCCATGGTGATTGTGGGGACAAACGGTGAATTAACTTATTAAACAGATCTGGATTTTTTTGGCTAGTTACCCTCATTTTGACACATTTACACAGATATTTATATTTACACAGATATTTATATTTACAAAGATATATTTATTTATATTTTTTAAATCAGATTGCGTACAGGTGCCTCCTGTGACATCATAGTGTTAGAATTTGTAGCAAATCCCACCTGGCTGCTCCTCTTGTATGTGACATCACAGTGATGTCAAATGAGAAAAGCATTACTTTATCTTGCAGGTAAAGCAACAAACCCCAAGAGGGGCAAATATTTTTTAAATAATAATAATAATAATAATATTTTAAAGCCTGCGAGTGTTGTGGTTTCTCTGACTGTATGATCAGGGTGTTTGGAAGGGGCAGAGATCTGGTTTGATGCCCCGGGGGTGGCAGGAGGGGCTGTATGTTTAGCTTTCTGTTTTCTCGGGATATCACGACTCGATGCCAACATCTCTGTTTACTATTATTTTACGCAACGGCGCGGTGTGCAGAGCCTGCCAAATGTCTCTGAAACTGAGCAGAGAGTCTTAGATCCTGATTAATGGGCGCACTCTACTTTACTGAGAGGGTGGTAGATAAGTGGAGCAGCCTCCCAGCAGAGGCGGTAGAGGGCAATACAGTGAGGGTATTAAACACACGTGGGATAGACAGACGGCTCCTGAATCTAAGACGAGACCAACGACTGATTAAGGTTTGAGAGACGGGCGACTAGACGGGGGCCGATCTGCTGTCATTTTCTATTAAGTTGCTATCCATTTAAAGCACAATGCGGGATGAGTTTAAAGAGGAATTCTGGTGCAATAATTCTAAATGTGGAACATTCCATTTGTTGCTATGGCGATTGCTTCACGTTTAGAGTTTTGCATCGCTGATACTTGTTACAAAGCGTGAAATCCGGCATTAAATGTAATGCAATGAAATCCGCCGGTAGTCGCGGCTCGGCGAGTGTTACCGGCGGTCTCGCACGGTTTGCGGAATACTTCGGTCTCCGGAATGACTCGATGGTGGGGCGCCGGGAGAGCGTATCCGATCCCACGCCGTCTGGGAGAGCGCCACGGAGCGTCCAAAATACTTCAGAGATCAAACAGGAATCCGAGGATTCATTCCTGGTAGAGAAGCAGCGGCCGGACCAAGCTGTTCCCTGTAAACGATTTACGCCGGAAACGGTTTAAATTTAGGTGTCAGACAGAGACATTTATTTGGAAAAAGCTCATTTTTATTCTCTGCTTCCCTGCGGCCGACGGAGTCAGGAAATCAATAACATTTGTTTAGTGTAATTTTTGGAGAGCTAATTAGACAGGCGTCTTCTTAATACGATCGTTATTTATCCGGCGGAGAGGAGCAGAATCCGCTCTGCTTTTCTTCCGGCTGCTCCTCCTCCGCCGGCCGGTAAAAGGTCCTCGTCGCAGAGACACGGCGAGCGTTTAAATCCCCCCCCCCCCAACAATGGCTTCATAGAACGTGCTTGCTTATTATTATGATATAAAAGTTTTTATTCACTTCTGCCCAATGCCCCGGCTTCAGGAGCCCAAGAGTTTTGGGACAAACTCTAGATCTGGAAGAATAAATCCAGACGTAAAGCTCAGGAGAAAGCAGGAGATGGGAGACGACTTGGTGTAGAGAAGACCCACGGACACGCGGTGGGTAAGGAGCATTTATAGGAGTCCGGGCTTCGCTCCGCATCCCCCCCCCCCGATCCATCGGTAAATATGTTTGTTTTTATAATCGGGACTCTCACCGGCGCGTGGCTGGCCGGCCGGCGATCTCACGCCTCGCTCCTCTAAAGCCCACTCTATTCGCGAGTGGAAAGAACGCGATTCGACGTATAAACAGCTCCTTTCAGACTCAGTCCCACTTAAACCAAAAGTAAACAGATTTCTAACTGAGCCGACATCACAATCCTTTCTTACTTTGAAAGAACGCATTTCCAAAACAAACAGAATGATAAAAGGAATAAAACGCAGAAGGGGAAAAAGGGCTGTTTAATTTTAACCTAAATATAGAAGGCTTTTAACCAATGTGGCATCTAAACCTCCATGGTGTCCCCCAAAATCCATCTCCCCTTTCTACATATCTCTGTCCAGTCTCCATGGTGTCCCCCAAAATCCATCTCCCCTTTCTACCTATGTTCAAGCACCCACCTGTTTGACAGGACGAAGTTCTAATCGCAGCAATGGCCACCTCGGAGTCCCAGCGGGACCTTATTCATTCCTCCAGACCCAAGTCTGCATCCAGACTCAAGGAATAAGGACCATTCCTGGAATTAGAACACCCAGGGATGTTTGGGGATTCTTCTTACAGATATAATCCCTTTACAATTTAATGTGTGAGGTACGAGACCGGCAGCCCATCCATCTCACCCTAATGATTAGACATTCACCGGCCGCTGTTTACACCAACTAATCCCGCTTCGTCCTTTTTATATACGTAACGGTTTCTACTAATCTCCTGGAAATCTCTATTCTGTGACCCGCGGAGCACCGAGACGAGCTATACGTTAAATTACATGACATATCCATCATTTGAGGATTAAAGTAAAACCATCAACTAAGCGGAGGACAAAATCTGACACGCGCCCAACACAATCCATCGGAAACGGCGCAGGTCACCAAGATGGAGACCTAGTAATTCTCCATTAGTACAGAACCGAGAATTAACGTCACCCAGAGACCGGCTGAACACACAGTGAGGTGGGATATTCCTACGAAGGACTCTTCACCGGCAGACAAGTGGCAGCCAATGAAACAAAGCAGAGAAACATGTATCATTCTGCAATAAACTGCCCCGAAGGGTTAATGGAATGACCTCATGTTTCCATACGTCAGAGTCTCCCTTTGCAATAACCTTGCTGTTAAATAAGCATCATGTGTCTAGGATGGAGATGTTGCCACAATCGCTATTAAAAGTAAATAAGATTGGGGCAGTTTCCACCCGTCCCGGATAATAAACAGCAGGTGATCCCATCCTAATATAAACACAGATACACTGAGTAAACGCAGATAATACCCTGGGACAGAGAACGAGGAGTAAACACCGGCAAAAAACAGACACTATTTGGGGCTTTAAACAAAGAAAAGCAAGAACATTCAAAGGGGCCCTAATCTGAACCCAAAGAAGGTGCTGGGCCAAGAGGTCCCCAATCTGAACCTCGAGCGGAACGCCAGGCCAAGAGGTCCCCAATCTGAACCTCGAGCGGAACGCCAGGCCAAGAGATCCCCAATCTGAACCTCGAGGGAACACCAGGCCAAGAGATCCCCAATCTGAACCTCGAGGGGAACGCCAGGCCAAGAGATCCCCAATCTGAACCTCGAGGGGAACACCAGGCCAAGAGATCCCCAATCTGAACCTCGAGGGGAACGCCAGGCCAAGAGATCCCCAATCTGAACCTCGAGGGGAACACCAGGCCAAGAGATCCCCAATCTGAACCTCGAGGGGAACGCCAGGCCAAGAGATCCCCAATCTGAACCTCGAGGGGAACGGCAGGCCAAGAGGTCCCTAATCTGAGTTCTTGGCCTGGCATTCCCCTCGAAATTCAGATTAGGAACCTCTTGACTTGGTGTTCCCCTCTAGGTTTATATTAGGGACCTCTTGGCCTGGCATTCCGCTCGAGATCCCTAATATAAACCTAGAGGGGAAAACCAGGCCAATAGGTCCCAATCTGAACCTCAAGGGGAATGCCGGGCCAAGGGGTCACTAATATAAACCTTGAGGCGGATGCATGGCCAAGGGGTCCCCAATCTGAACCTTGGTGGGGAATGCTAGGCTAAGAGGCCATAATTGAAACCTCTAGTATATGCAGCACGGGTGAACCGTTCGTTATCTCCCTAAAACAACATGTAATAATGTATCAATCTCTGACATGTAACAGAAGCTGTAAAGAGGATACGCTGTATGGAACGCATGGGGGGTTCCTTCTTTGGTCTGGATAGAGAGGTGGGGTTCCTGGTGTTAGTAGGGACTGAGGGCAATTCTCTAAGTGGAGGTATTTAGTTCAACCTCAACCTTGGACCCGATCAGTTCCTCTAAAAACAAACTGGGGGGCACTGGGGGCCACAAAAGTTAATAGAAAACTAAAGGGGGACCTGCTGTTTTAAAGGGCTTTATAGCCTGGGATTGGAATGCACAGAGTATAACAGAGTAAGGGGGTCTCCAGGGGAGAGGGAGGTCTCCGAAAACAGCCCCGAACACTCTCATCCCAACCACAGACCGGGCAAAGGTCAAACATGGCATCTCTCTGAACGAACCCAAAATAATATCCCAGGAATTCCCAAACCCCGCTGTTCAAAGAGATCTTAACAGCTCAGAAATCCCACGGCCCCCGTGGAGAGAATAAACCGTGCTATATCTGTAAGTACCCTCGTTCTGCCCCAGGGGTAAGTGTTACAGGAACGAATAAAGCAGCGAACGTCGTCCCGCAGAGATAATATTCTGAAAATGCTGGAGGTCAAAAATATACAAAATGTCTTTGAAATGGGGGGGGGTTCGAGGTGAAACTAAATTTAACGGATTTAAAAAAAGACGGAAAACGGGATCCGACCGCACTCGAGAGGGCCGGATCACAGAAAACGTTTGACTGGTGAATGGGAGTTTACAGCGAAAACAAATCTTTTTTGGGGAAAACTGTCAAATGAGGATAAAAGCACACAATGTACGATAAATAACGGCGGAAAGACTTGTTTATCATTTTCAAGCCAGCCCACAATAATGAGAGTTCTGTCGATCAGATCTAATAGCAAACAGCCGTCGTCGGGGGACTTCCCCGATATCATGTCGGATGCGGCCGGTATCTTTTTATTTCTCCTTCATCATCGTTTTCATGAAGCTTTAACATCGCAAGGAGACGAAGCTGCAAACCATCTCGCCAAGAAGCAACGGCCCAAAAGTATATCGTCATGAGGACGCGAGATGGGCTGCGTTTACTAAACACGACTAATTGGGCATAATGCGGAACTTGGCACCCCTAAAACCACCAGGGTTTGGACCATCTCCTCCGCCATCACTCATTGGTGGCGAAACGCGATCCCCTCTGACCCTCGAAAGGTTAAGGCTACATTAACCACCGCAGCACTGGTGATCCAGGAATCAGATGTAACAGATACTCCGTTATTGCAGTTATATGACCCACGAGTATCAACACAGGGGCAAATATTGCCGTATTAAAAAGAAGCAGACTGTGTTTATAACTCATTCCGGTGCAAAAGCTAAAACCAGAGCAATCGCCATGGCGAATCACCATAACTGCACGAAAAAAAAGTGCACTCCCAACATACTCAGGTCTGAGAACTCTTATCGAGCGCGTGGCGATCGAGTAAAACCGATGAACAGCCCCTCACTTTACGGAATACGGCCCGTCACATACGTTTGTGTCACTTTCACACAATCGGCTCTTTCAAGCAGCCCCTCATTCCGCCATCCTGCTTCAGACGGCCCCCAAGACGAGGCTGGACCAGCGAAACATCTCCCCCGATAATGAAAAGAATATTCAGTGCTGCAAAAAAAATGCAGAATTTTGTCCCCGGGCGACTTAGCCGACAAAACATCAGTTGTTTCCCCCGAATATTACCGCGCGTCGTTATTCAAAAGCCCATCGCAATCTCACGGACAGACACTGGGCTCTTGTGTTCCGCCAGGACGGCCTGGAATCTCCTCGCGAACGGAATGAAGACGGATGAAGAATCCGACCATTAAACTTCATAGCGGATAAATTGCAGATGGCGCAGCGGCCAGCATCCTGCACGAACTCGCAAGTTCCCCCATTGGACATCATCAGTGGAATCTGCCCATTAACTCATAGTTACCCCACTGGACATCATTATTGGAATCTGCCCATTAACTCGTAATTACCCCACTGGACATCATCAGTGGAATCTGCCCATAAACTCATAGTTA